>LR749558.1:2204224-2331484 GCA_902729485.2 Mus minutoides | reverse complement strand
GGAGGACCTTGGTGCTGTGAAGGCTCTATGCCCCAGTGTAGGGGATGCTAGAGTGGTGAGACGGGAGTATAGAGGAGCACCCTCATAGAAGCAGGGGGTGTTGGGATAGGGGGTTTGTGGCAGGGAAACTGGGAAGAGGGGATAACATTTGAAATGTAAATAAATAAAATAACCAATAGCAAATTAAAAAAAAAAAAAAAAAGAAATTCCTTCAACTAAAACTTCTTTACCAGGCAGAAAAGCCAAGGAAGTGAAGACGGTTACAGGATAAGTAGAGCAGAGAGAGTTGGTCTCCACCACACTCACCTCACGAAGTGGATGAAAAGAAATATCCAAACTAAAAGAAAACTCACACACTAATAACATAAAACTACATGACAGTATAAAGCTCAGTATAAAAGGTAAATTCATAGTAAAATTCAGAATAATACTGATGTTGTTGAATATATCACTTAGCGCTCTAGAACAAAAGTTAAAAGAAAAAAAAGTATTGAAGTATCTAAAGCCACATTAACTTGTTAATGGATACAAGATGTGACGACAGAAACCGCTATCCAAAAATATAAAACATATGTGGTTATTGGCTCAAACTGTGAGGATTTTATATGCAACCAAATTTAAATTGTTATCAGCACAAAATAGACCAGCATAACTATAAGATGTTTTACATAAGTCTCATAGCAACCACAAAGCAAAATCCCACAGAGGTTACACAAACGATAAGGATGAAGTAACCAAAGCACATAACTGGAGAAACCCATCAGATTAGGGAGCCGACGGGAGAGGAAGAGAGTCGCAAGAGTTCCAGAAAATATCCAGAAAGGAGCACTCAATTGTGAATCCTGACTTATTATACATAAGTGAGATGTGTTACATTTTCCAATAAAAAGACAGAGTAGGTGAATGGATTAAGACCTTCAGGCCCACGTACGTGCTTCCTGAGAGAGACGCAATTCATCTTTGATGAGACACATATAGAAGATATAAGGAGAGCGAAAAAGCAATCACATGCAAATGAAAACCAAAAAGGAGCAGAGGTAGATGTAATTATAGACAAGACAGACTTTAAGTCAAAAGACTGTCACAAGAAACAAAGGCAGCAATTACACACACACACTCACACACTCACACATACATATGGATAAAAAGATTAACTCATAAAGTAGGTAAGATGGGATGACATAACAATTATAAATACAAAGCCTTCCAATTTAAGATTCCTTAATGTAGAAAACAAATAGTAATTGATCTGAACAGAGCAACAGACCGCAATAGAATAATAGAAATATCAATCTGTATTTTCAACACTGGAGGGGTTTGCTGACCCCTCCATGCAACTAGGAAATAATGAGCTTGGACTCCATTTCAAGCAAATGGAGCTAAGAGAAATCCACAAGTCTATCAACAGAAGGATATATATTTTTCTCAAGGGTACACAGCCTATTCTCTAGCATAGACTATGTGTTAGGCAACATGTTAACACAATTATGTTACACCTTTAAAAAGGCCAAAATCGTATCAGGGACCCTTTTCTACCACAGTAACATAAAACCAGAAGTGTAGACTAACAGGAAAACTGGAGAATTCCCATTAAAACATATTCATCTGAACAATAAAACAATAAAGAATAGACGAAAAGGTAACAATAAAATACCACAGAACAAATAAAAATCTAATAAGACAATTTGAGCAGTGAATGCCTACATTATTTAAAATATCCAAAATAAACTACCCAATTAGTATGTCAAAAAAAAAAAAAAAACCTTTAACCGTATGTAAGCAGAAAGATAACTCCAAACATTTTAACAGAAATATGCCAAATAAAGACTATGTATACTGCATGATAAATAAAACTGAGTTGACATTTTTCTTAAATAAATTTTTCTTAAATTTATTCCTTAAATTTTTCATACATGTCTACAATGAATCATGATATATCCACCCCAATTTCCCACCCCAACTCCCCTTAGAATACCCTCAACAACCGTACCCAACTAAATATATTTTTTGTGTTTAAATGTTTACCTACTGAATTCATTTGGGTGCATGAGTGTGGGGTCACCTACAAAGGCATGGGAAATCTGACATTATTTCACCAGTAGACAAATCTTTTTGGGTTTTGTTTGTTTGTTTGTTTGTTTGTTTGTTTTCATGGAAAACATACACTTTATAAATGTTATGACAAAATCAAATGTATTCAAATGGTTTATCTTGTGGCCAGTTTTACCAAGATATTAAGAAAAGATAAACAACTTTCAAATTAGTACCAAAACAGAACACTTAAATCTCTCCACATGTACAGAGGTATAAATCTTTGTTCTTTTCAAAGCTTGTCGTAGTGAGGTTAAATGAGATGTTTGTTTATATATTAACACCTGAAACCACAGGACTTGCTGAGTTTTGTCCTGTGACATGTAAACTGTCAGCATGATATCAGGCATGCTCCACTGTATTTAGACCTAATTAATACTGCTAATGACATGCTTTCTTATGTCTCTTGAGGGTTAGGTGCATCATCTCTGAATGAACACTGACCTGGATGTCCTCTACTTACAATATGTGTGTTGGGGCCTCATATCAGCTGTCTGTTTGGTGGTCCAGTGTTTGAAAGATCTCAGGGTTCCAGATTAATTAAGACTGCTGGCCCACCTACAGAATCTCCCTTCTCCTCAGCTTCTTTCAGCCTTCCCTAATTCAATAACAGGGGTCGGCTGCTTTGGTCCATTGGTTGGGTGCAAATAACTGCATCTGACTCTTTCAGCTGTTTGTATGGTCTTTGGGAGGGCAATCATGATAGATCCCTTTTTGAGAATGTTTCATAGGAGAAGGCACAATTTTTAAAATCGAAATTAAAATTGAAAACATTACAATAGATACCTCAGAAACAAACAAACAAACAAAAAATAGATCTTTATAAGAGCAATTACATACATCCAAATTGGAAGGCTCAAAGGAGATTGCAAAAAAAAAAAAGGTATACAAACTACCAGAATTGTCCAAGAAGACATGATAGAAATCCTAAACTGAGGATCAACAAAGAGTAATGTGGAATTAAACACCTAAATCAGAAAGCCCATGAGTGGATTAGCTCATGACTGACTTTCCCAAATAGCCAAACAACAATTAGTACAAACTCTTCTGAGTCTGTTCCAAAAGAACTAAGATAGAAGCAGAATGAACACCTGTAAATGCATTCAATGAAACCAGATTGTGCTAACCATAAATCAAAAGAAAATGTCACAAGAAAATTATAGGTCAATACCTCTGATCAACAAAAATCCACAAAAGCATACCAGCAAACCAAACTTAATATCAGAAAGAAAAAAAGCCCCATCCTGACTTAGTAAGACTTCCTCTGAGCACGCAAGGTTTCTTTAGTACAATCTATATCCATCTTAGTATATACAAGCTATATACAGTAATACAAGTATATACAGATCATTAGCAAAATAAAACATTAAAATCACCATTGCCATCTCAAAAGATGCAAAGAAACATTTAACAAAATTCAATGTGTTTTCATAAAGACTACGACCAAAAGCAGCTTGGGGAAGGAAGAATACTTTTTAGCTCAAGGCTTGTAATCCATCACCTAAGGAAGTCATGACAGGAACTCAGGACAAAAACTTAGAGGCAATAAAGGAATGCTACTTACTGACTGACCCCTCGCCCTGTCCAGCGTAGCTTGTTTTTGTACACAGTCCCACCAACACTGAGCTGAGAACTTTCACATCAATCTTTAATCAAGAAAATCCTTCAATAGGCTTGCCTTCAGAGCACTTTGATAGAAGCATTTTCTCTAGTGAAGTTTCCTCTTCACAGATGACCTAAGCTTGTGCCAAGATGAGCAAAAACGAACCAATACAATAATATGGGCCGTGTGTGAAAAAACTGACAGCCTGAGATCGTAATCAATGGGGGGAAGATAGGAGCCTTTCCTAAGATGTGCCACGAGGCAAGGGTACCCACGTTCACCTCATCTGTTCATCCTAGGCTGGAAAACTAGCAAGGCCAACCAATAAAGTGAAAAGGTATATAAATCAGAGTCAGAGAAAATAGAATTCACTCTAGATTGTGAATTATATGATCCTATAAATAGAACATTATAAGGAACTGTTAGAGCTCATGGGTGAATTTAGTAAAGTTAAAGAAACAGTCAAAATACAAAATATCAGCTGCATTTCCATACACTAATAATCACCTATCAAGAAAGAAAGAAAAGGAGGGAAGAAGGAAGGAAGGAAGGAAGGAAGGAAGGAAGGAAGGAAGGAGGGAAGGAAGGAAAGAAAAAAGGAGAAGAAAACAAGTCCATTTATAAAAGCATCAAAAAGAATAAAATACTTAAGAAAATTAATAAATTCAACCAAAGAAATGAATAATCTGTGTGCCGAAAAGTCCAGGACAATGATGAAAACAAAAGTTTTAAAGCCATAGAAGATCCCAGGTCACCAGAGCAAAACTGAGAAAGAACAAAGTTGTAGTTATCACATTGTCATTGAATTTAATTTCACCAGGATACAACAATTGCAAAAGTATGGTACCGGAAAGGAAATAGACACGAAGACCAAAAGCAGAGAATTGAGAGCTCAGATAAAAACCCATAAAACATGGTCAAAATTGAACAAGTAAGGTAAAGAAGTCATTTTTAACAAAGGGTACTAGGTCCATGCTCTCAAAGTTATCTCCATTCAAAACATAAGAATGGTTGTTATACACTCAGCCTTGCTATTAGAGTAGATTTGGATGTTCTCAGGGAATTAAAGAAACAGAGTTTAACTCTGTGAGACAACTGATGTCTAACTACAGTCTTTATGTTATTGGATTAGATCTTAGCCATGTCTACACTACACAGCTGCATCAGTTTACCCTCTAACCCTAAATCCCTCTTGGTTTTGTTTCCAAATACATAATTATATGATCTCGCATACAAAAGATATATCACAGTTTCTCCTCTTTATATGTTTCTTTTATTTCAATTAACATGTCCATTGGTTTGACTATAGAATTTGTTATATTAAGTATATGTTAGGCCAGACGCAATGTTCTACACCTTAAGCATATACAATACAAAGGATAGAAGATAACACCTACTGCTCTTCTCTCGAAGCTTATAGATTACGTGCCATGTCTAATGTATTGCTGCTCAATTCAGGACTGCTGCTGTCCATGCTTGCGTCCTACATTGCTACTTCTCTCCACAAACTTCTCTACTTTGCAGACTCTGGATGCCACAAATTGGACTTATTCACAGAAAGGATGAAAATGCTCCATCCAGATTGTGTCTTCATTCCTCAAAGCAGGAGGTGGGAGAAGATGTCCTGTTAAAGAATGTCTATGGCCTTCCCACAGTAATTGACTGACATAAACCCGTTTCCTCTGTTAAACACAATCTTCAATAAAGTCTTACCTTATACTGTTTTTACCTTTGACCACCTGATTTTCATATTGAGACTTTTGTGAACATATTTCACAGAAAATGTCTATGCCACTTTCAACGTGAAACTCTAAAACTTTATTCAATGTTGAGAATCACAATTCAGGATCTAGGTCACAAACTCAACGTTCTGTAAGAATACACTCATCCGAGTCAGACATCCATGGATGAAGCATGGCTAACACAGTAGACTCAGTTTTAGCCACATGACGAGTGCATTAATCAGCATGGACAAGACTTCATCTCCCTGACATCTAAATGTCAACGAGGCAAGGCTTTTCATCCCAAAGGGGGGGCAATGGTAATGCTTTTAGAACTGCAGAAAGCCATAGTGAAGAGTGGTCAGAGCAGATGTGTGTGTGGGCTTTCCTGTGATGTTAAGTTAGACATCATTGTTACTGCATTCTAAAAATCATATGTCCTTTCCTGAGACCAGGAAAGAATAGGAAGGTTTTTCCTAATTTTCTTCCCTTCAGTGAAACTTGAAAGTTTTTGCAGAGAAGAGCAGAGCAAGTGGCTGTGACAAGCATCAATCAGATCGACTCACTGTGGTAGGCTCTACATGTTCAGAGATGCTGAGTTTCTCCTTGGCTTTGCACATCTGGCAGGAAAACAGAACTGGGAGGAGATTAGGGAAGCTAGTAAGCAATAGTCCCGGTTCAGAGAAGAGTGTCTTTCTTTTAGAAGCCCAGGTATGCAAGGTAAAGAGGTTGTGAACAGACAAAAGCTGGCGCTGCAGGATTGGAAGCATAGAGGCAACAGGAGATGATGCTCAAACTCACTGCTTAGAGTATCGAGTGAGAGACCTTGGCTCAATCACTCAATCATGCTGACCTTGCATCATACATTACAAGGGGTTGGGCATGATGCATAGGGATACGTTTATGTCATTTTGTATTGTGTATTTGGAAGTAAAGAGGAGACAGGATGAGGTAAGGTGTAGAGAAGTGTTGAATTAATTGTGAGATGTTAACAGAAGTTCTTATGATTGGCAATAAAAGCAAGCAAACACAAACACACACAAGCACACACATGCATGCATGCACCTACTCATGCACATGAATGCACACACAGTGATTTCTCTTTCACACTGCATTTCCCATGATATTCTGCCCAACCCTGCTCTAAGTTCTAAGTTTTCCTATTAAGAACTTTTATACCATCCCCACCAGTTGTCAATACAATGGCTGGCTTTTGCCATCAGAAACTATGGGACTAGGCTTTTCCAGAAAGCAGCAGGCAATTTAGCAATTGAATGAACCCTGAAAGATTCTTAGAAGGAAGGAGCCCTAGTAAACTTTGCTGGAAAATGCACACACACACACACACACACACACACACACACACACACACACATGCACACTCACACATGCATATACATACCTGAGCTATTGTGGTATACATACAGATTGCACATTTTATTTTATTTTTACATTTTTTTCACTTTTTTAATTCACTTAACATAATTCACTTAACATCCCAATATGCCCCCCTCTTCCCTGTACCCCCCTCACATATATACTCCTATAACTCTTCATCTTCTCTTCTGAGAAGGGGGAGCCTCCTTCCAGGTATCATCTCCCCACAACACCCCACATCAGATGTTCATATTTTCTAAGGGAAAATGATTGCTACTCTCTCAAACTTCTCAGCTAGAAAACATGAAGAAGCTCAGCTCCCAGTCCCAGTGCAGAATTTCAGAAACACTCTTATTTAAACCTGGAAGAAGACACTAATTATGATTCAAGGGGAAAAGCCTATATTGAAGAACAAGTGGACTGACTATTCCAAGGAGTGTCCTTTTAAACACCTGAGATTTTCTAGTGATGGAAACTATTAAGCAGGACACATGGGTGAAGAAATACCATGCCAATCACACTCTAAGGAAGATCATTCCTAACATTTTCTATTGGTCAGGATGTGTGGATGAAGAGGGACCATTCCTGACATGCTCACTCTCCTGTCTTCAGTGGCCTTCTTGATGCTCAGCAAACATGCCAAGCATAGTCTCTCCTCAAACTTTGCATTACTTATCCTCCCACGTGAAATGCTGTTCCCTGGACAGTCCATGCAAGCACCCTTTATGCAAGTACTGTTTATGTCACCTCTTTAAAAAAATGCTTTAAAATGTGTTTATTTCTTTTTTATTAGATATTTTCTTCATTTACATTTCAAATGCTATCCTGAAAGTCCTCTATACCTTCCCTCACCCTGCTCCCCAACCCACCCACTCCTGCTTCCTGGCCCTGGCATTCCCCTGTACTGGGGCATATGATCTTCACAAGACCAGAGCCTCTCCTCCCATTGATGGCCAACTAGGCCATCCTCTGCTACATATGCAACTAGAAACATAGTTCGGGGCGGGGGGAGGGGGTTACTGGTTAGTTCATATTGTTGATCCTCCTATAGGGTTGCAGACCCCTTTAGCTCCTTAGGTTCTTTCTCTAGCTTCTTCATTAGGGGCCCTGTCTTCCATCTGATAGATGATGGTTAGCATCCACTTCTGTATTTTCCAGGCACTGGCATACCTTCACAAGAAATAGTTACCTCTTTAGAGAGGACTACCATGGCTTTAGTGACTAAAGTCCTGAATTAATGCTTCCACCCCAGTGTCTGCTACCACCCATTTCTATTGTTGTTGTTGTGGTGGTGGTGGTGGTGATGGTGGTCTGATAATTTTCCCTACATAAGTTTTAGATATACTTGTTTAATTTTTTCTTTCTTATCTGTTATTTGATAATCTGTACAAATCATTTTGCTCATATCTTTTCCCTTCTGCTTCCCAGTCCCTTCCCACTTTCCTCCTTCCCCAACTTTGTACCTTCTTTAAAAACAAAACAAAACAAAAAAAAACAAACAAAAAACAAACAAACAAAAAAGCAGGTACAGCTGATGATGCCCATATACGTGTGGCCTTTGACTAGAACTTGGTCAAGGTCAATCCACTAGGACCACACCCTTAAAAGAGACTGTCCAGTTCCTAGGTGCTATTAATTGTCCATAGCTCCTTAGCTATGGTTAGGACTCTGTGCTCACCCCCCTTTTCTCTATGCTGAGATTCTGTCTGGCTTGAGAGTGCACAGGTTATGACCATCCTATCAAAACTGCTGTGAGATTGTGTGCAACTGCCTTTTTGTGTCTGGAAAACACTGGGTCTTTTTATCCTTATAGTCATTCACCACCTCTGACTCTTACACTACTGCCGTGATTCATGAGTTTTGTGGGGGTGAGAGGAAGCTGAGAAAACAGATATCCTGCTCAGAGCTGAGCATTCTGCAGTCTCTTATTCTCTGCATCCTGTCCAGATGTGGGTCTCTGTGTTAAATGTCATCTCCTGGTTGGGGTGGGGGGGGGCATTCTAATGAGGACTGAGAGATGCACTGGTATATGGGCATCATGATAAATCATCAGGACTTAGAGAATAACATTTATAGTATTTATAATATTTAATAATATTTAGAGAATAATAGTAGTAAGTTTTCCTTTCCCAAGACCTGCTAGCAATGAGTTCTTGGCTCCAAGGTCAGTACTAGGCATGTTGCAATTTGTGGAGGGGTGTTAAATGAAATAAGAAAATAGGTGGTTGTGACAGATCTCTTTTACCCGTGGGATAATTTCTTTCTGCAGAATATACCAAACTCTAATAAATTGATACATTTTATCAGTTTCATTCACTGTCTGATATAGATAGGTGCTTAGTGTAAACACTGATCTCAGGAGTTTGGTGACTGAATATATGAATCTTTTCATTCACTGGATAATTAAGAGTGGAGCTACCAGATTCACAAATCTCAGAGAGTGGGACTGTTTGTAAAAACTGTGTTCAGGAGTCTCTCTACTAAAACTGTATTTCCCAACAGGTAGCTGAAAGGCAAACAAAGCTGAAATGAGGGAAGTTCTGCTTGTGATCTGCACCTATGTAGCTAGCTAGCTGCATGTTTTGAACCCTTTCCTAGCCACAGTCTCTACTGCAGACTATAGAAAGTGACCTAATTCTAAGCCTCTTCCACATACTAACGCGTATTGCAGCACTAAAAATAGAGTATCGATAGTTTCACACATAATGATAATATTAAAAGTAGCTACTGAATATGTCGGACTCAGCACTATATGCTAAGGAGTCTATAAGCCAGGATGCTGAGGGAACAAACTCCAACAGACTTGCTATCAACAGAGCAGAGAAAAAAGACAACACTTTATAGAAACTGAACTCCAATTCAAACTCCTGCATTGAGCGGAAATGAGAGCTCAGAGTTCTGCCAGCTCAGGAACTGACCTTGGGCTCTCCGGGTTTGAATGAGAAGACACGTGCTGGAGATGATCAAATAGCAGTGGAGATTTTACTATTGATTTATTGTTTTCTGGTTGTTGTTGTTGTTGTTGTTTTTTCTTCAAAGCGAAATCATGGAAAACTGAACTACAGGCAGCTCCTCTGACTGTCCGGGTGCTCACCAAATGGGTCTCATCTTTTTAAAATACAGGGCAATAACATATAACGGCTGTTTAATAATAAGCCTCAGAAATAGGATACCACTGTATTTGGAGCTCAGCCATTTACTTCCTAGGCCAATTACTAATGTTTACTGTTAAATGAGATAAAAAGAAGATTGTAAGTTTAATGAGGAGTATAAAGAAAAGTAAAGATGTAGAGCCATTTAGTGACAGTGTATATACTCGGTGAAAGATGACTATTACGGCATTATGCATCATAACAGTAGCTAGTTGGTCTGGATGCAAAGCAATAGCTAGCTGCCCGAGTTTTCAGCTTCAAGATCAATAAGGACACTGAACAGGAGTATCAGCCATTTGTCTGTGTTCTACAATTTGTCCCTTTCTTTGTCTCTTGAATTTTTTTTTCTTTTGAGTACATTTTATGGATGTATTATTGTGAATGTTTTCTCTCGGGCTCACATACATGATGCTAAAATGTTTCATTGTGGCAATATAAATTCAGAAGAAGGCACAGTCTGAAGAACATTGACAGTCTGTTCACAGCTGCAGCCAGCATCCAAATCAAAAGGAAAATGCCGTTCTCGCTCCCATCCAGCCCCATCACACCCGGGCATAGCTGCCCTTCTGCCTCTGGACAATGAGTTTGCCTCTGTGTATCGGTACCCTGAACAATCGCACTCACACTTTCTTGTGTTTGACTTTGAAATGTTGGAAATTTGTTCTTCTCACCATTTAGAAATGTTTAGCTGTTTAAATAATTCAATCAGTTTAGAGCTTAATAAGTAAATGGAGGAAATATAACTCTACACATAGTCAGAGGAAAGGAAAAACTGGTAAGCACCTTAGCTTAATGGTGAGATCACTAAGTAATTATTTCTCTTAAAACAATGTTTATTTTTAAGTTATATAGAAAGGCGGTCATATATATGTTATACACACACATACACATATACATGGTATATATATATATATATATATATATATATATATATATATATATAGAGAGAGAGAGAGAGAGAGAGAGAGAGAGACAGTGAGAGACAGAGAGACAGAGACAGATGTATATAGAGATGTAGCTATAGAATCATAGTACCTGCTAGAAAATTTATTTTCTGCTCGCACTATGAAGAGAATGATGTGTCATGAGAAAGATGCTTGCTTTTGCCTAAGAATATATATGAATGTAACTTTGTCTTATTCTGTAGAAAACTACCACTGGGGCTGCTGATAAATTCAATGTGTCTGTGACTCTCCTTCTTCTTTCTCTTATCTTGTCTCCGATCTTCATCTGCTATCCAATTCTAACCTTATCTTTTTCTGGTTTCAAGATTTGTATCTGCCAGATTTTTTTGGGGGGGGGAGAGTGCAGACAAAACAGCATTCCTGATGTTTATAGCCCTATCATTTTGTCATATATTAGCATTTGCCACAACCAGACAATCAGTTTGGACATATCTGCCTTGCTCTGCCCTTTCCTCCACATGCTCAGTATATTCAAAAGGGATGAGTCAATGTTGGTCATGGCTCTCACAAAGCTCTACCTATGTGGATATTACCACTCCTGAGTGAGAAGAATTCATCCCAAGAAAGGCTGTTCAATAAAGAAAGCTGCAAGACATTTTCCCACACATTTATTCCTGGCTCCTGGGAGCAGAGCAGAGTCATCTGGGACTCATTGTGGAATTCTGTAATGCTTAACCACTAACAGACTTCCCTTAAAGAATCTGCTCTTCCTCAGCACCACAGGCAGAAGTGCATTATTTAATGTATCTTGAGTTTGGCCTTCTGAATCAATTTGTGTAATAAGGAGTCAAACCCACCATACATTTGAGCATCCAGTAAATCTTCAGGACAACAGAATAATGGAAAAGTCCCGATGGAACATTTATGTCAGACCCAGATGTGAGTTCTACAAATCCTTTTTTGAGCTTACATCTGTCCCAAAATACTTACATGCTCCCAGTCAGTTATTTTGATGTAAGTAGATGTTTTCATTGAATCCCTCTTTCCAAAAGGAAATACAGAGCCAGAAGATAATTGAAGGGAGTGTTTAGTTCAAATATTGAAAAAGTATAAAGTCTCAAATATCATCAGCTATTCTCAAACAAATTTTTAGGAAGAAAACAACATTCCCCTGACATGTTTCATTCCCTTTTCAACAGATAAGACCAAAATCTGCTTCAAAATGTTCTTTATCCAGTGGTTTCAGCCCAAGGACAGTAATTAGCACGTTTTCTGTGCTTTCTCTTTTCCATGTTAAGCTACGTATGTTTCTTTAACCTGTCATTAATGTGCTCATTCTGTAGGCACATCCAACCTTGAATAGGTTCTTTTAAACTGCAGAATCCCAATCTGGACACAATAGACTTAAAATACAAGAGTAATACAGAATTTAATCAAAGACCGTACATACATGAAACCAGAAAAATCATACATCTTAAAATAAAATTATATTGTAGTCACAGTTATTGAAATTTAAGATTCACTACATTTAATGTGCTCAACTAAAACAAAATTGGAATTTTACTTGGTAATAAAACCCAAATAAAATTCATAACATCATAATAAAAGGATACATCTCAATTTTTAAGACTTTGTCACTGGAAACAAAACAGAAGCAAGGACTCCTCACCGTGTTTCATTTCCGTTTATGAATGGAAGTCTCACCACATCTCAATTTATGAATGGAAATCCCACCACATCTCAGTTTATGAATTGAAGTCTCACCATATTGCACTTTATAAATGGAAGTTTCAACATCTTAGAAAATATATTAAAAGAGAATCCTGGAGTACAAGAATCACTCCTTTGACATGTTAGCATTGGCATCATTAGCAACTTTGGCCATGGTATTATTTTAGAAAGTGTTTGTGTAAAAATACTGTACTAACACCATAGACACCAAGCCAATCTTCGGACTCTTCATACCAAGGATCTACTTGCCACAGTCTCTGCTCTGGCTTCCCAGTGATGGCAAGGAAACTGGTCCAGGATATGTTCATCTTAGTCCTGGCTTTGTGCTTGAAAAGACACTTACATTGAAAATGACTTTTAAATAAAAAGATATACCCTATTCATTATACACATTGTATGTATTGAAAGTATATAATGCTTTAATGTACACATATGTAATAAAATTGCTACAGTGGCTAAGCCAATAAATACATCCATCATCACATTTAAGTACCTTTTGGGGGAAGAACACCCAAAGTCTGCTTTTAGCAAACTTCCAGTATACAATAGAATATTATAATTACCATCTATGCGCTTCACTGGAGATTCTTAATCTTATTCATCTGGCATAACTCTAAGTATTTACTCTTTTTTAAAACATGTTAATTTTTTATTAGATATTTTCTTTATTTACATTTTAAATGTTATCCCCTTTCCCAGTTTCCCTTCCAGAAACCCCCATCCTGTCCCCCTCCCCCTGCTTTTATGAGAGTGCTCCCCAACCCACCCACCCACCCATTCCCACCTCAGTGCCCTGGCATTCCTCTACACTGGAGAATTGAGCCTTCATAAGACTGAAGGCCTCTCCTCCCATTGATGTCAGGCAATGCCATTCTCTGCTACATATGCAGCTGGAGACATGGGTCCCTCCGTGAGTACTTTTTTATTGGTGGTTTACTTCCTGGGAGCTCTGGGGGGTCTGGTTGGTTGATATTGTTGTTCTTCCTATGGGTTGCAAACCCCTTCATCTCCTTCAGTCCTTTCTCTAACTCTTCTTTTGGGGACCCCATGCTCAGTCCAATGGTTGGCTGTGAGCACCCGCCTCTGTATTTGTCAGACTCTGGCAGAGCCTCTCAGGAAACAGCTGTATCAGGCTCCTGTCATTACGCACTTCTTAGTATCCACAATAGAGTCTGCATTTGGTGACTTATATACAGAAATGCATCCCCAGGTAGGGCAGTGTCTGGATGGCCTTTCCTTTAATTTATTCCTAAGCCTACTCATCTCCATCTCTGCCCAGCCAAACGCACACCTTTGGTGAACTGAGCACACTATTCCACTCTATGTTGTTGTGTCCCCCACTTCCCAAGTGAGAGAGGTCGCTGAGCCCTTGTCTTTCTATGCCTGGCTTATTTTACTTATCATGACGTCCTCTTCTTCATCCATCTTGTTGCAAATATCCATATCTCTTTAAGGTTGACTAATATCTCATCATATATGATATTTATAAAGCGCATGGCACATATATACATACATGTACAGAAAGCAATACTAAAAATACCTTAACATTTCTTTTTCCCTTCTTCTGTCAAAGGTCATTCAGGTTGTTTTCTCACCTTCTGTTAATAACAATAAGCTTTCTAATGTGAAGTCATAATGTCTCTCTAGCTTTGTGATTACAAGCTAATATGCTATAAGTAAGCTGAATTCACCTGTAAAATATTCATGCACATAAATATTTACATCATCTAAGCTGAGAAGATTCTCTTAGTCTTCACATTTAAGGTGGGGCTATCTACTGAATATTATTCATAGACATTTATAGTCCAAGTCACTTAGGGCAAAAACCTTTCTATTTCTGGCCTAATATTCACTTAACAGTGAGTGCATATCATGTGTGTTCTTTTGTGATTGGGTTACCTCACTCAAGATGATATCCTCCAGATCCATCCATTTGTCTAAGAATTTCATAAATTCATTGTTTTTAATAGCTGAGTAGTACTCCATTGTGTAAATGTACCTACCACAAGTTCAGAATCCTTCTTAGAAGGGGGAACAAAATACCCATGGAGGGAGTTACAGAGACAAAGCAGAGACTGAAGGAATGACCATCCAGAGACTGCTCCACCCAGGGATCCATCACATAAACAACCACAAAACCCAGACACTAGGCAGATGCCAGCAAGAGCCTGGTGACAGGAGCCTGAGATAGCTGTCTCCTGAGGGCCTCTGCCAGTGCCTGGCAAATACCGAAGTGGATGCTTACCATCATCCATTGGTCAGAGCACAAGGTCCCCAATGAAGGAGCTAGAGAAAGTACCCAAGGAGCTGAAGGGGTCTGAAGCCCCATAGGAGGAACAACAATATGAACTAACCAGTACCCCCAGAGTTCTTTGGAACTAAACCACCAATCAAAGAAAACACATGGTGGGACATATGGCTCTAGCTGTATATGTAGCTAAGGATGGCCTAGTCTCTCATCAATGGTAGGAGAGGCCCTAGGTCCTATGAAAGTTCTATGCCCCAGTAGAGGGGAATGCCAGGACCAGGAATGGGAGTGGGTGGGTTGGGGAGCATGGAGAAGGGGGAGGGGATAGGGGTTTTTGGAGGGGAACCTAGGAAAGGGGATAACATTTAAAAGGCAAATAAAGAAAATATCTAATAAAAAATAAAATAAAAAAACAATTAAAAACTTCCTATTTGAAAGAGCTTATCAAGTCACCTTAAAATTTAAATTATAATAGAACATATCTATGTACTTGTTTGCATTATCTTCTTCCAGAAGATTTTTAACTTGATTCCCAAAAGATGGCATGTTTTTCTATGCCCATAATAATCTATATAATACCTAAACAAAATTGTTCATAGGAAAAAAGCTACAGTCTGCAGTGACTTCACATTCCTTAATTCCATAGNGAGGGGGAAGGATAAGGGGAACCAGAAGGAGAAGGAGAAGAGGGAGAAGGAAGGGGGAGGAGAAGGAGAGGGGGGGAAGAGAAGGATGAGGAGGAGGGGGAGGAAGAGGAGGAGCATGGCTCAAGAAGCAAGGGAGCACAGGGCAGCAAACACCCTGCTAATGCTATAGAAATGAGATGAATCCTCACATGGCATTTCTTCTGTTAATATGCTGCCTCCCTTTGAATTAACAGCCCTCCCATATACAACAGAAATATCGAGTGGGTAGACTCTATTGGTTCCTTTCCAGTACTCAAGAGATTACACTTTGGCATTTTCTTTTAAAAGAATCCCTTTAAATTATAGAAAGTATATCTGGTAGGCCCAAAATTGACAGGACTTTTAGCCTAATATCTATACCGAATGATATCGTTAAAGTAAAAAGAATTAAAAAGTTGCCATCTAGACTAGAAAAACAAATCTTGGGCCACTGTCATTTAGCTCGTTTTGCATTCCTGCTGATGCCAGAGGGCATGTAAGGCAAAGCTAAGGTCATGTCCATTCCTTGGCTGAAGGCTGAAAACACAGGTTGGGTACAGATAGCCCAAGGCCAGCTAGGGGCCATTCCCTTCCTCCATGTCCTCTCTGGTTTACTCATCCAGAATTAACTAATGAAGCAGAAACAGCAGGGAATATATCTCCACGAGTCTTTTCTACTATACCGTAGAGATAACAGACTGCTTATTGTACTCTTCCCCTGACTCCTCTTCCCAGTCCCAGAGGGAAGGTGGGAGCTTACCACCACTTTCAGTATGAAAGCAGAAGGTATAGAACCAAGCTCCCAGAGAGAAATCGGGATTCAGATCTTCTCACTACAGCCCCGGGTCTCTACACATAAAGCTTTTACATAATTGCTTACAGCAATTTTTATTCCAGATATTTAATCAATAAGTTTAAAAAAAAAACTGTTTCTACTACATCCTCCTCTGTACCCCCATGAAGTTCATATCCCAGTAAGCCTTCACCTAGTCGCTTTCTGAGGGTCCCTAATGTACAGGCTGATTTCCAAACTACTTTAAAGCTAACTTCAGAAGTAACAGAGGGGTGGTTAAGGGAAGCAGCTGAGAGAGAGAGAGAGAGAGAGAGAGAGAGAGAGAGAGAGAGAGAGAGAGAGAGGAAGGAAGGAAGGAAGGAAGGAAGGAAGGAAGGAAGGAAGGAAGGAAGGAAGGAAGGAAGGGAAGGAGGGAGGGAGGAAGGAAGGGAGGAAGAGAAAAGAAAAGAAAAGAAAAGAAGAAAAGAGAAAAGAAAAGAAAAGAAAAGAAAAGAAAAGAAAAAAAAAGAAAAGAAAAGAAAAGAAAAGAAAGGAGAGGAAGGCAGGTCTAGCCCAGGGACTTGTGCACAAATGGTAAGAAGCCTTTACTTGCCTCTTGATTTCATGTCCTCCTTGTGAGTGAGCTGAGGATCAGAACGGACTCTGCAGCAGCCCACAGGAAGTGAGCATCCTCTGCTATCTCATGGAATGAGTATAAGTGACCCTGGCTCCAAGCAACAGGAATTGTCTTGGTTGGTGCTGGCCTAAGGTTCTGAGAACTCGTACTTTAGAGCAGCTAAGGTTGAGGATGTATTGAAAGGCAAAGCTGACCTTGGTTTGCACAGTGTTTTGCAGACCTGAGCTCACAGAAACTGATACATTCATACATTCGGCTCCTACCTCCAGGGAGTTGAAGCCACTGGGGTGCAGAGGAAGGAGCCCAGGGGCAATGAAGAATCTCATCCTTCCTCATTATTCAGGATGTGCATAAAGAAGGGTCTTTTGTTTCTATTTTAGCATCTGTACTAAATTATTATTACCTATATCCAGGAGCGATTTCATGCCTAACCTAAATGATGGTATCTGAGGACTGGAGGACAACAGGAGCTCACAACCAACAGGATCCATTATTTAAAGATCTTTAGCTCTTTAATTGAGATGCACACACACAAAAAATGACTTTCAAAAGAGAAAGGGGACATTGAAGCATGTGAGTTATATGCGTGTCATCCTGAGTCTTTATGCTTATCATCTAATGAAGATCACTATGAAAATCAAGCCACTTCGTTATATATAAAGAACGTACACTCTGACCTCTCCCATTATTTTCTATTGAATGTTTAGTTAATGCCAACTCACTCAAATGACAAAGAGGAAAGAAATAACTTTTGCCCTCATGAAGTGCATATAGTTAAAGAAAGAGGGTGACCCACTAGATGGACGGAGGGTCTCTCAGTGTGAAAGAAGTCAACAAAGCAGACAAGGATGAAGAAAAACACTTTTAAGAAAAGTGCAACCTATCACTTCTCGGCCTTTTGGCTAAGATCAGGAAAAGCGCAACCTAAGTGCTTTTGTCCATAAAGAATTCCTACATGTTGGGCAGACGTTGTAAGATTCACTGGGGTTGCCCGGCTTTGCTCATAATGCATAACTCATTACTGTTAGTGTTATGTCCCTGATGAAGAAGTGACCATTGGGGGATGTGCTCTTTATACAGCATCTGCTAACTATGCAGCTGTGAAACCATAAATTCAACAGAATACATCACACTCTTAAGAGGAGACATTCCCTGCCTTGTTACGTATATGTGTATGTATACGATACATATGTACATATGCATATATGGCTGTTATGTGCTTTCAAGACACTGTAAACAGGGGAACATCTGGAAAGGATGTTGCAAGCGCCTCATCTGGACTTGTGGAAAATGGGTGCCAGAATTTGCCGCATGGATTTAAACTCAATCAATCAACATGAACCCATACAAGTGAAAAGAGATCTACTCTTTTGGTTTAAAACTGTGACCCTTGATCTTTCCAAATGAAACAGTGGTGAGGACTCTCTAGTTGTCATGAGCCATCCTCCTCTGATGTTGTGGGAGTTTGAATCTCTACACCTACATACAGAAAACACACAGACTTCATCTAAAATGTCATTCTTTAAATTTCAGAGGTTCTTAAAATTAGTACTTCTGGATTTCTGTGGCTCATAGTCATGAATTAGAATTTTTAATCATATTAATAGACAGCTGGGCATGTGGATGGAGGCTTGATATGCTTAGTGAAAAGAACACTAGTATAGGACTTATTAAATCTGAGTTCAGTCTTGACTTTGCCAAAACTGGGTCGCACTTTGACTTGTCTTAGATGGATCACATAAAATATAAACGCTAAAATCACCCCAAAGTCTCTCCTGGCCATAAACAGTCTGATGATGCCAGGAAGTTAATAACCCCGCTGATTTCAAGTTGACAAGAAGGTTTTTATGGGCAAGGAGAGCTCTAATAATGAAAATGAAGACATATTTCCAAACATGAATTTTGAAGTCAGATTTAATCTCTGCCCCTTACACAGCTGCTAATATGTGTTAACATTTTATGAGAGTATTTGCTATAGTATATTGTTTGCCAATACCTAGTAGTATGTGTAGGGTAGATTTTTTATTGTTGGCTGTCATGAAAAATGGATGAGTGTATCACAGGCAACTTTAAAAACTTAGCTGGAGCCAATGTGGTAGCTCAGACCAATAAATCCAATAGCACATAGGCTGGAGCAAGACCAACCTTAGCTACATAATAAATTCCAAGATAGCCTGGGATACAGCTGAGACCCTGATGAATAAAAAGGGAAGTAGAGATGAGAAGTAACATAAAATCCTGTTCCATATCACTAAATCATCAGGAAATTTTTTAAAAAATTTAAAAACCGCAGTAAGATATTAACTCACCACAGGAGAAATGCCTATTATGAGAAATACCAACACTAACAAGCTCTGATCAGGAAACTGAAAACAAAAATACAAGAAGCAATACTGTGTCAGCGGTAATATGAATGAATATGTCCATTATGGACCTGGCACTTCTTCAAAAATGTAAAAGTGGAATTACCATAAGACACTTCACTCCCGTGACTGAGTAAACATCTAAAGAAAATTCATTCAGTGCATCTCAGACCATCCACTCTGCCATGTTCATTGTAACCCTGATCACCACCGTCGAGAAGAGAGAGAGAGAGAAAAAAAAAAGCAGCTGGGAATCCATCAACTGCTAGGGGAGAAAAAAAGTGGCGCCTATGCAGACAATAATTCTCAGGCATCAAAGAATGAGAGCCTGACTATTCTGACAATATGGAAGGAACTAGAAACCGTGATGTTAAACACAGTAAGTCGGGCACATGTACCATGTGATTGTATCCACATGTGTACCCTAAAGCATTGGTCTCATCCAAGATGAGAGGAGTGTGGTGGCTACCTTAGCCTGGGAAGAAAGGGAACAGGGAAAGGATGGGGGATGATTAATCATAGAGTACTAAGCCACAATTAGGAAGAAGGAGTCCCGGCATGCCTATATGGTAGGACAGCTAGAGACAGTACTAAAAATGCTGTACATTTCAGACACTAGAAGGGTATTGGAACTCTTTGTCATGTGGAAGTGATGTTGGAAGGCATAAATACCCTTGACTTCATTTAAATATTATACAAGGTTAAAGGTGTTTAAAACATAATATGGAATCTATTAATTTATGTTTGCACATAACAGTTTAAATAAATTTTTAAAATTCAAAAGAAGCTTCAAGTAGTTTTTTTTTTTTTTTGAACACTATATGGAGATGATCTTGGAGACTGTTTTAAGCCATTAAGCCACATACACTTAATTTTCTCATGGGAAGATGAATAACCATGATGATTGACAACTTAGATCACCTTAGGAAAGCTGAAGGAACAGGGCACAGCTAACTCCGCTAAGTGGCACATGCAGGACCTCTGAGCTAAGATGATCTTCCCTGGGATTATTCGGTGTCCTTTTTTTTTTTTCCTCTTTATTAGATATTTTCTTCATTTACATTTCACATGTTATCCAGAAATTTTCCCTTACCCTCCCACATCCCCGCCCTGCTCCCCTACCCACCCCCTCCCACTTAATGGCCCTGGCGTTCCCCAGTACTGGGGCATATAGAGTCTGTATGACCAAGGGGCCTCTCCTCCCAATGATGGCCAACTAGGCCATCTTCTTCCATATATGCAGCTAGAGACATGAGCACAGGGGGAACTAGTTAGTTCATGTTATTCTTCCACCTAGAGGGTTGAAGACCCCTTCAGCTCCTTGGGTACTTTCTCTAGCTCCTTCCTTGGGAGTCCTNCTATAAGTTTCAGTGTCTCTGGTTTTATGTGGAGATCCTTCAACCACTTAGACTTGACCTTCGTACAAGGAGATAAGAATGGGTCAATTCCCAGTCTTCTACATGATAACCGCCAGTTGGGCCAGCACCATTTGTTGAAAATGCTGTCCTTTCTCCACTGGATAGTTTTAGCTCCCTTGTCAAAGATCAGGTGACCATAAAAGTAAAGGAATTCTATCTAAGTAAACATGAAGAATTGCACACAGAGGTTTTGCGCACTGGACACACTGAAGTACAGTTCAAGGGTACATGTTTAGTGGGGTGGGCAGGTGTGCTCATGTATGTGTGCACACACACAAACACACACGAATGTGTGGGTGTGCATTTGTGCGTTATAAAATTTTAATGATAGCTATAAAGAAGAAAGCCTAACAATAATAAAACAGAAGTGACTAAAACCAGCTGGCACAGACAGAACGGGTACAACAGACTTTCCCTGAGTCAGCAGTGGGGAAAGGTTTCAGGCTCTGGGTGGTGGGGGAGCCGTGTCTGTCTAGAACTGAGGTGAAGCAGAAAAGGGTAGAATATGCTGGGCTTGTGAAAATGCTTGGTTTTAAGATGGTGAGAGAACACGCAAAGCCAGTTCTGAAATGCTGCACTCGTGCAACTCTTTCCTAATCCCAGCAGGATGGTGAGGGCTATTCTTTGTGGTGAGGGGAGCAGATGCTGTCTCTGTAGTGGGCAGAGAGCTGCACAATGGAATAAAGTGAGCATCTACATGGTGATTGCTGAAACCTGTGGGGTCCGGCAGCATCCAGGCAGAGGCATAGTCTTGGATGGTCTCTTCACCATTGTCCTACTACACACAGACACTGATAGTGCACAGACTACACTAAACACCCCCAAGGAAGATCACTTATAACTAACGCCATTGCTGACAAACCCCACTGTGCACACAGATCTTCCAGATACCATGTTATCGCCACAAGTGCTCTTTAAATGTGAACAACCAACCATGTATTTAAAAACTCCGGCAGAAAGTCTCTATCAAGAAAGATACAAATCAAAATACACAAGCACTTAGTAGAAACAGAGTCTATGGAAGGATATGGGAAGTACTAAAGTACATTTTCATCATTGTTTTCATCAAAGGCCTTTGAAATAAGATGGCAAAATACAAAATCAAACAATTGAAAAAAGGGGGCCCCTCAGGGGATAAAACTCTTCATCAAAGACAAAACCAAGCAGAATGAAATCATGATATTTGCAGATAATGGGTTCTTATACTTTATCTAACAAACTTTGCAACAGACAGAGACCATTTCGAAAAACCTCAACCAATCAAAGTGCCGCTATGAGGCACAGTCCCCCACTGACATATCTACAATTCCACTCCTGTGTCTAAAGCTCAGGGATCACTGGGGAAGAGAGATAGGAAAGGCTGTAAGAGTCGGAGAGCATCAGAAAGTCTGCTGTGTGATTGTGTCTCTTAAGAATATCAGAAGATCTCACCAACACAACTGCTCAAAGGTGAGAAAGGACAACAGACATGCTAACAAAGAAGAAAAAACTCAGGAGACATCAACCCTCAAACAGAGAACTGCAGACAACTCAGGAATGCTGAGAGTAGGAGAAATAAACTTCGCCATGGAAATGTCCAATACCAAATGGTCAGCCCTAAAATCATGCATTCAAGTGATATAGACAGATAAAGCTGTTTGTGTTTATATATTTAGGAACACACACACACACAAGAATAACAATACCAAATGGTCAGCCCTATAAACATATATGCAAGTGAAATCATACAGACTAAGCAGGTTATATTTACGCATTTAGGAACACACACACATACACATACATGCACACACACACACACACACACACACACACACACATTATTAATAACAACAATTAAAGAAAAAAAGGCCATGTATATGAAAGTGTTGAGTGCTGGGGGTGTTGAGGAATTTGAAGGGAGAAAACAATAGGAAGAAATGACGTGACTGTTATAATCTCAAAGGAAAAAAATTATATAAAATAAGTATGGACTAAAAAGTAAAAAAAGCAAAGGAGACAGAGAATGAAAGCTACTACATCTGTAACACAAGTGTTGGTGAAGACGTTTTGAGAAGGTAAAGACTTGGAAAATATCTCCTAGAATTCAACAACATGACTCCCCACATTAAGAATCCAATATGATAGGGGAAAATAAAACCCTGAGAAAATAAATAATAAAGTTTTTGAAACTTTGAGGATAAAGAAAGGAAAGGAAAAATTGGGCTTGTCAAAAAATAAATAAATAAGAAATCAGAATCCCATAAGATCAGAAGAACAAAACTAAAGTAAAAACAACAAGGTAGTTGTGCCAATTAAATCCTGAAGGCTAGAGTTCTACACCTGCTGAATGACCATCTGTATATGAGGGAAGAATGAGAATGTTTCTGGGTATGTAGTAACATATTTATCTACTATGGATCCTGTCTTCAGGAAGCTAGCAGGCAGCATGTTTCATGAAACTTAAGGGAGTAATGTAGTATAATAATACAGATGACACAGAGAAACAGGGTCCAGGCAAAGGACCCTGCAGAGGTTTCTCAGGGTACTAGTAAGGAGGCCCCCAGGGCCCAGGCAATGCACAGGGAGCAGAAGGAAAGAATGCATGTGGAGGGAAGGTCTTGCAAGTGAGGTTTTCAGAGGAAAACCTTGATCTACCTCTCAATGTCTGGAAGTGAGACTCAGACAACTGGCAGGAGATTAAATAGTGTGCAATCCGGAGATATTAAAGCCCACTGAAAACTCAATTAGAAAAGTCAGAAAAAAAGTCTTAACACAAACAGAAAAGCCGTTATAGTTCCATTTGTCTTAGTCATGAAGAGAACTTACTTACATAATCATAAAAAAATGTTGCTAGTCGATGCCTTCCTTGCCAAAATTACAGTGGAAGCCCTGGGAGATAAATGCATGGGCCCGCTGCATTCCTGGCTGGGAATGTGAAATGAGAGTGAGGTGAAATCGTCAGGAGCAAATATCGCTTACATTAGGGATGCACATGTGAAGCAGTTCAAAGTGATTCATCTCTATAAAGAAAATTGGGAGAAGGGACAAGGAACTACGCTGGTGAGAAGGACCCCAACTATAGTTGTGGCAAGAAAAATGAGCAAATGAAGAAGAGTCACACACAAGGGACCATTTCTACACTCACGGGGCATTTCTGAAGGGCGAGTATCCCAGGAAGCTGCCGTGTGTCCAGGACAGCCACATTCTCTTCTCAGACTTGAATCAATGATCAATGGAGATCAAAAGACCTCTGCTCAAAGAAAAAGATCAAGCTGCCCTTCTCAATTGTCTAACCACCCCTTAGAGTTCCCGGATGAAGATCACCTGCTGACCTTCATTTGAAAAACTTTACTCATAAACCTTTCACCAGCCAGTCAGAGACCTCCTCCATACAAGGCACTCTTCCGGGCTCTGCCCATTGAACATGGCCATTCAGTTTGGCAGGGCAGGGTCTGTCTTCCTGGAGTGGATATATGGCTTTGATATGAAAGCCATACATCTTGTTCATGTTGACTTACAATGAAAGGTGATGATTACTAGTTTATGAGTGGAGTTCACTGAAACAGTCAAGGTGCTACTTGGTGGTAGACCATAAGCCTAACATGGCTGAAGTCTCTGGGCTTATCCTCAGCACCACCAAAAAGGTTTTAAATACTAAGCAAGTGTGAATTCATCAGACTCCACAAAAGCCCAAGGCTGTTGACTTTGAACCAGAGGTTATGAGGCAGTTTTGAGATATACAGCATTTAAAATAAATAACAATTGCTTTACTCATTGACTACTATATGGGAACCAATATGCTAAACACTTTCAATATCTAATTTAGTCCTCAAAGCAGGTCAACGAATAGACACTAATATTAGCTTGTATTTTTATCTCCATCATATGGACAGGCAAACCCAAAACAGTGAGGTTAGGAATCTTGCCCAATGTTGTCAGCCAAAATGTTAGCATACAAAATCCAAGAGTGGTCAGGCTCAGAAATTGCTTTGTTAGCTTCTCTTTCTTCTTTAAGTAAAGGTCTTATGAATATCCAAACATACTGCTGTGACTGAGACTGAACATACCCACAAAAATCTTCATACATTAAAGAACAGTAGAATGTGATAACAACTGTAACATCCAGGGATATTAGTCTTTACATAGCGTTATTTCTGTGCTTAATCTTGAAACTTTCCTAATTATCCACAGATATTCAGAGAGTGATCTTTTAATCTTGGTACATTCTGAAAGACCATTCATGCATTTTTCAATCATCAACACCACCACCACCACCATCATTGTCATCGTCACTATCATCATCACCATTAGCAGCAGCAGCAGCAGCCCATGCAAGTACTTCTGTAAGTCAAGAGTTAATAGTGCACAGAAAGGCAGCAGGAACATATCACAGCACTGATTAGTAGAGCTTACAGAGTGGAACAGTGGGTTGTAGCATTTCTGCCAGCCATGCTAGTGTACTGAGAGGTATGCTTTGCTTTGTGAAGCACATGTGTTCTTTAAAAGCTACTGAATAATTGAAGCTTTATGATCTAAAATCCCCAGGGAATCAAATTTTCTTTAAAATGTTTAGATTAATTAATATTTTTGAAAGGTGGATGAAATCACCACCTGCATTACATAATGTGTTACAGACTTCCATAATTTCCCTCCAGCCTTCATGATTCATCATGCCCACATCCTGTTCCCATCTCTCTGTGCAACATGAACGTAAGACATCTACATTTTCACCACTGTGTTCAGCCCCTAGAAGTGTGCACAGAAATTAGCACTGGTGTCTGATTGACAAAGGAATCAGCCAGTCTTTTACATTTCCCTGGCTATTGTCAATGCAGTTAAGACCCTCTTACCGTTGTCTCTACTGCTCCTTCACCCTGGGATGCTCTTCCAATGTTTAAGTTTCATGCTTTCTATAAATACCAACCTCTTTCCATATTTGGACTTTTTCTCTGCATTTGTACACACTATATTTCTATTATGTGGTGCAATAACAGATAATAAAATAACTTTATTTTAGTCATTACTTTCAGAACAATCTATACAGAAGCTATATTGGTAAAAAGTAAATTTAGAATTTAATTTTTCACCTGCATTGCTAGCAGTCAGTTCTTTATGAGTTTGTGTTTACCCATATCATGCACTACTGATTTGAAAGGTGTTTCTCCGATGAAATAATCTGTTCTCTTTCATTGCTAGTCCAAATAATATCCAGAGCATATGGCAAAATGGTAGGTAAGTGGCCATCAAGCCCACATATCTTAATTGATTAATTAATTAATTAATGACTAATGTGTGTAGTTGTGGATTACTGTGATTTATTTACAAGATGCTATGCCATTTACTATTTTAAGCTATTTATGTCCTCCACCATGAGAATGCTACCCCAATCCCTCATCCTTGAACAGTCAGGACAATACACATCTATGTCTGGAATCAAATCTAAGCACCACTCAATACTAGTGTAAGTTTTCTGCACCTAGGGTTCTCAGAAAGCAATCTGAAATTTAACAGCAGAGTGTACTCTGGGAAGTTCATGGAAGAGTATTCTCCAAGATCCACCACAAACCACATTATCAGGCACTCTGGTTGTGGAGCCCAGCAACTTTGCCCTTGACCTAACCAACAATGTCCACTGGTTTTTGCTATAATAGTCAGGTTTGCTCTTATGGAGAACCTGAACTTCATTTAGGTCAGACAGTGAGAACAAGGTAATAAAATTCCAATCCAAATCTCATTTGTCTACCAATTAATGTCAGTGCTGTTTGCTTTTATAGTATGATTTGAACCAATGGGTTCCTATTAAACTACACCCCACAGCTAAAACATACTCTAATAGTCTTAACCAGAGGGAAGTTAATGAAATGGTGTTAGGCAAGGTACTGAAAAACACTAACAGAGACTGCAAGGATCAGCAATCTAAAGAAAGGTATGGAGGAGGAATGCAACATAATTAGACAATTGCAGCTGGGACCTAGGCAGGGCAGGGTCAGTGATAAGGGAAGGAAAATGACACGGAGGTTAACAAAGACTCCAACTGCCAGCAGCAGGTGACAATCCCATCATGTATCAGCACTGTTCATCCACAGTGATGCACATGACACCAGAGGATAGGGCCACTCCTATGCTGAGGGGTTACATGGTGGTGGGGATCTTTGGCCTCAAAAGAAACAGGTGATCGAAGTAACAGCAAGTGTGTGCCATCACTGAGTTCTTGTTTTAGCTTGGCTTTTAATGGCTTTTCCTCACTGGCCCCATTCATTTTGAAAAAAATTCCCAATACAAATTAGAGGGGAAGACATGGAAATATATCTTGACCAGGCGAGAGATGTTAAAAAGTTGCTAGTGGTATGTGTGGTTTACAGTTTTGTGGCCTTCCTACCACACCAGTCACTTTTCCTGATAAGCCAGGCAGCTATACTGCATGAGGGTTAGAAGAAACCTACAGAACGCTCTTAATTAAGCCACTGGAGTTGGAAGAAACTACGTCCCTTCTTGAACCCCAAACAGCCGACAGAAGCTCTCAGTAACACTTCAAGTCTAGTTCTCCTTAGCTAGAGCTTCTGCAAATGTAGCCATAAATGTTCTTTTTTCCTAGTTACAATCATATCACCAGTACTTCTGATTATAATTCATGTTCATAAACATGCTAATGGCTACTGACTATCTTGCTATCTTTTGCCCTTACACCCAGTGCCCTGAAGGTTAGGGAAATCTGTATGTACTCAGCTGGACTGACTTTTCTTTAATGGAGGAGATGTGACTGTCATAGCAGACTAGAGCAAAGTACGCCGAAGATTCAGTTGTGTTTGAGGTCACAGATTCTGAGGTTAGTCCACTCCCCGGTTGCATCATGGGTAATTTAGGGCCTGAGTTTCCCAGACCCTAAATTATGAATGTCACGATATTGCTGTGAGGATTAAAAGAGACAGTATGTAAATAAAGCATGGTGCCTAATGCATAGTAAAAGCTATAGAACCCTCAATAAAAAAAATAAAATAAAATAAAATAAAATAAAATAAAATAAAATAAAATAAAATAACTTTTCAAATGTCTGGCATGAACAGAGCATAAAGCCACGAGGACTGAAGAAAGAGATTTGGTAAAATGTAAATAAATCTACTCAACCACTTATAACTGAGCCTGATCTGATACTGACTGTACCATGTTTAGCAGTAAATTATCTAGAATATCAAATTGCTAGAATACCTGGAAAAGAATAAAAATCTACTCCTAGTTTTGTTACTATCCAATACTTCTACCTTTTGCATATTTCAATGTGTTATTTGTCCACCATATACTTATTGCTTGTTATTGATATCCAGGCATATGCCCACAAATACTCTTTTCTTTATTGGGGTGGGGTGGGTTTTCGAGACAGGATTTCTCTGTATAGCCCTGGCTGTCCTGGAACTCACTTTGTAGACCAGGCTGGCCTCGAACTCAGAAATCCGCCTGCCTCTGCCTCCCGAGTGCTGGGGTTAAAGGTGTGCGCCACCAAGCCCGGCTATACTCTTTTCATAGCCACCATTATATCACAAGTATTTCTGATCACAATTCATATTTTAAACATGTTAAAGCTGTTCAATAAATTGCCTTCATCTTTTACATAACTAAGAAATTCAGTTTAACTATTAGTTTATTCTACCAGGTAAGATTCAACTGGAAACAACAATAATTCTTTCTCAAAGGAGCAGCAAGAAAGCCCAGTGCTGCCAGAGATACCTACTGTTTTCAAATGATGGAAAGGCAAAAGAACTGAGCGTATTTGGTTTTGAATAATGTATTACTAATGATTGAAGACAAAGGAAAATCAAATCTCCCAGCTATAGCACCAGTAAGACACTCAGCACAGAGTGCTTGGCATGGATGTTACTTCTGCCTTTTCTTGGTGGAATGTGCTTGTGAGAGCTGGAAGGGAGACGATATTATATCAACTTCACATATGACTGATATATAAATAAACCCATCTTAATTGTAGAAAGGATACATATGAGGATGAAAAAAAGATGTTATGAAAACATAATGCAGAAGCTACTGAGCAAAAAAAAAAAAAAAAAAAAAAAAAATGCTATCATATTAGCTAAAGTTGGGAAGGCGGGATCCGCCAACCATAATCCCAAAACAAACATCTACTCTTTCCTCCTCACAGCGCGCAAATGCTCATTCTTAGAATCCCTCAGATTCAAAGACTCCTGCCTCTCTCGTCCTTTGCTCCATAAATGAAAAGTAAGGTGAACGCAAGAAATGATATTAAACTCACACATCGAGTTGAGACATGAGTATGGATTCAGATCTAGACCTCCAAATTCCAAGCTAGGGTCATTTCCATAGGTCTCCATCTCTATCCCTCAAAGCAAACTGGCAGTCCTACCACACATAAAGCTACATGCTACAACTCGAGAGTTAAGAGATGTCCCCAACAAGCTTGTGTCCTCAGCGGGTGACACTATTTTGAGATCTGTAGAGTCTGTAGGAGGTAGGGTTTGCTGTAGGAGGGTGCATCACCGTGGTGGGTCTTTGAGGAGTATAACTTTCCCTGGATCCAGGTGAAATCTCACCTTCTTGGACTGTGCCTGACACCCACTGATCACACTCCTCCTGCCACAGATGATGTCACTGTTGTTTCATGACGTCTTCCTCACTGTGATTGACAGATTCTTCTAAAACTGTGAGCAAAAAGAATGCCTTCCTTGCAAAAGCTGTTTCTGTAAGATATTGTGTTCTCATGAATATAAAAAAAAATAACTAAGATTCTAAATGGTGATTCCCCCAGGCTTAGTGCTTTCTTCCTTAGAATAATATCAACTGTCAACCCAGCTACATGCCGATAAACTCAGTCTCAAAAATTATTATATTAAAAAACAGGCTTAAGGCTAGGCATAGTGGCACACGCCTTCAATCTCATCACTCTGGAGGCAGCGACAAATAGATTTCTGTGAATTCATGGCTAGTCTGGTCTACACATGAGTTTGAGGCCAACAGTGAGATCAGGCTTTAAAAAACAAACAAACAAACAACAAAAGCTAGTTCAACATTGGATCTGTAAAATCAGTGTGATTATTTGGACTACTATCCACTATGCTTTATTTTCTATAGAAAGCAAGAACAGGGATGAAAACAGAACATTTGAAAGCTGACAACATAGCTTCTCTACAATATGAGAGTGACGTGGGCAGAAGAAGGAGAGGAGGAGAAGGAGGAGGGAGAAAAAAAGGAAGAGGAAGAAGGAGAAGGAAAGAAGAGGAAAGGGATGGTATAAAGGAGAAGGACCAGGGAAGAAGTCATAAAAGTTGGTTCAGAACACTGAGATTTAAAAGATTTCCCCCACCCCCAAGGATCATTTATAGGATAAGTAGAGGAAACAGAACTTGAACACAGGACTTTCTTGTTCCATTAGAACACAGCACATTTGTTCCTCACCCCCATGTACCAAACCCAATATAAAGCTTCAGCATCCCACTAGTATGGAGAGCCCAGTTTTCAAAGCTTGAACTCAGGACATCTCACATGGCTGTCCATTCCCAAGAGCGCTGTGCATTGATTCAACCAACCATCACCTGACTGTGAGAGGCAGGAGCTTCCATTCCTCCCCTCCCCCGGGGTTATCCAGAGCACTCCTATGTTTGCATTACTGCTTTGCTTTGTATGCTGGTTCTGATGTGAAGCCTGCAGGTAAAAATGCTCCATGTCATGTTGTTTTGAATTTGCAGGCTCACAAATAAGGCATGATTTGCAGGGTCTTTCTTGTCGATACACAACAAATATTTCTTCCTTAAATTCTAGCGAAAGAATAACACAGAACTGAACTAAATTCAGTTTTGAGTGTCCCAGAAATGGTGAAAATATTTTGGAATGCAAGAAGAGCCTTTGGAAAGGCTTTTAGTTTTCCATATTTTCTTCCTCAATTAGAGCAATCATATAAAAAATGTTTTGTAATTATTGTATTTATGCAATCTAGTGTGTGAATGAAACTAAGAAAAACAAACAAATAAAAACTTTTAATATATTTTGAGGTCAGAAACATGTCTCCAGTTTCCAGTTTCCAATAGCTGGGGGAAAATTTTCTCAGTTTGCCTTGTAGTGAGGTCTGTTTAGACAGTTCGACCATGGTGAACATTTGAGAACCTCATACAAACCTGACTGCTGCTCATGGACGATAATATAGGAGCCGGGGAGATTGCAGGAGGCAGTGATTTGCATGGCCGCCTCTTCTTGCCTACTTACTAAAGAGAACTCATTTGTATTTGGTGATCCTTTGAATGGCTTATGAAAGCTTCTGGATTGTTCTTCCTGCTGTCCATCCCATTGGGCTGTTTCTCTAACTAACAGTGGACAAACAGAATGGAAAATCAGCTCATTAACACATGTCTGTAGCACCAGACATAGAGATGTTAAGACAGGAACATCATGAGTTTGAGGCCAGCCTATGTGACAGAGAGCAGCTTCCTTCATGGGGTGTAAAGCCACTTTTGATGAAATGTGTTCCCAGAGTCCCCAGAGGTGGTAAACATCCAGACTGTGCCTGGTGAAAAGGGAAAAGCTCTGTGACAGAACGACAGGTGTCTTTGAGATTTCAACCAATCATTTGCATCACAGCCTCGAAGTAGCTTAACTTCTCTGGATAAGAGTCCCACTTTTTCGAGGACTAGAAGAAAGAGGCTGTACAATGAAACTGGAGAGATGAGAAAACTCCAATGAGTCAAGAGGCATAGGTCCTAGAAAACCTATACCTTGTCCCCCTGCAAGCAAAGGATGCTCATAAGATGAGTGGCGTGTCTCTCAGCTTCAGTTTCACTTACTTTAAATATTTATGTATTTATTTTCTCTCTCAAGTCTGTAGCAGAGGAATCAAATCTTTCCTGGATGGTCTTTAACACTAAAAAAAGAAAATGATTTAAAAAAAAAATAACAAAGAAAGAAGAAGCCCTGCAATGTTTCTGATTAAACACACAGTTACTTGCTTGCCATGTGCCTTACCTGTTATACATCTAATTTCCAAAGTATTTCAGTAATAGCTGAGTGCCCTGGACCCCGTGTGCCCTGTGGCTTTTATTTGAGAATCACCGCTGATGAGCAGAATTTACCCACTTGCACAGTGCTTCAAATCCATTCAATGCATACTTGACCTGATGCATCTCTACCTACTACCAACCCACAATATGTTGCATAACTGCCTCACAGCAAAGTCTTAGCATCAATAATAACTTAATAACCAATTCGGTTATCAGAAAAGTTCCTGTTGGACATGTAACCGGCTGTGGCTCAGTGTTGGCACCTACTTAATTAAAGCAAGGCCCTAGGTTCTATCCTGAACACCTATATAAACACAGGGAGTTTGTTAAGTAAATAAGTAAATCAAGTAGAATGTGCACAAAAGTAACCACTTGGCTAGAGTGAAGCCTTTGTGAATGTCAACGCAGGTTGCTTGCTAAGTATCTGTGCTGTTTACTCCTACCTCTGAAAAGACAAATTGTACTTCATATTTCTGATATTGTGGTATGGAGGTGGGAATGAGTAGGAGGAGCCTTGATTTATAGAGAAACAGTCTAATTTTTTGATATTCCATTTTGTCTATGAGACGAAGTCAAAACATGTAATCATGGAGCTTTAAAGCAGATAGTACACAAAGACCTTTGTGAAACCACAAAACTCCTCACGGTGTTATTTATAGTTGTTAATGTGCACTGCATTCAGAAACTGTCAGTAACAAATGTAATAAATCGCTATTGGTCACTTAGCGGGCACAAAAATGTCTATTTAAGGACAGAGAGATGCCTCCGAGGGTATAGGTACTTGCCACCAAGCCTGACAGGTTATCTATCCTCTGACCTGCACACATACCGTAGCATACATGTGAATGCTCAAAACAGATAAATACACAAACATAATAGCACCAATCTAATCACGTCAGTACCTCACACACTTGAAAGAACAAAAAGGCAAGGCTAAGGAAGTGGCCGCCCCTGGACACTTTGCTGAGGATAACAAGTCTGCTAATAACCACTTAAGTTCGACAATTCATTCCCAGCTAGGCAGCTGGTCAGCTGGAACTGCTTTCACAGGAGACTCATAGTTGGTGTTCACATGTTCTCCCACACAGTGATTTTTCTTTTGAAGAAACCAAGGTAGAAACCAAAGAAAGGCATTACTGCTCTAGAACATTCAGTCTTCTCTCGGGGTCTCTAATTACACTAGAATTCCATATTCTAGCCTCCTAGGTAACCTACGAGGACTTGGAGAGATGAATGGAACAGAAGTGTTTCTAAAATAAACAGCCCAGGGTCTGTTTGTGAATCCCAGCTCCAAGCCCAGAGAATGGGAATCAGGACACAAATCTGTACCCTGCACTCAACAGTATTCCTGGAACAGCATGACAATTCATCATGCATTTAAATCAGATGAGCCAAACTCTCTTTAATGCTTAAAAATCTTGAGACCCAGAAAGGCAAAGAAGACTTGTTCAAAGTTAACACCATTCGGACTGGGCAAGAATCTGTGTGCCCTATACCCAGTGACCATTCTACCACTTTCCTTGAAAGATTTTTCACTTTAATTTAAAGATTTCCTACTAGATCTGACTTATCCACCAGGGTGTTCTTTCTAGTTGTTATTGCTGTTCAACGAGGAAGCAATTCTCATAAAATTATTTTTCAGTTCTGCTAAGTTAATGACTGCAGAAAGCATTTTCTTTCTTCTCCAGAGAGCATGAGCAAGTTTTGTTGGGAACACAAGTTGGTTTCCAGCCTTCTCTGCCCTGGAATCTGATGTTTCTCAGTGCCTTTGTAATATGATGACTTTTTTCTCTCTCTCTCTCTCTCTCTCTCAAGTACTAATCCTATCAACACATGAAAATGTTGCTTAAAAAAAAAACCAAAACTATTGTCTATTCAACTCAGCATGTAAAATAAACTCAGCAGGTAAAACTTGTGTACCTACTATCAAAGGTAACATGTTTTTCCTAAGGTGGACTCCAGAGTACCTGCTGAAATGTTAGAGGATCAAATTATGCCCTCAAGAAAGTTAATCAATACAGTAACAAGGACAGGGGGTAGGAGAGCAATGTGGTTAAGATCAAGGATTACATCTTAGTTTTTGTTACTTAAACAGAGTCTCGAGTAGACCAGGCTGGCTTCATACTAACTATATTGTAGAGTCTATCCTCTGACTCCTAATTCTCTGGGTGCTGAAGTGACGGCCATGAGCTACTACATTTTGCGTAGTTTTCTTACAGATTTTCAGAACTAAGCTTGTTGCCCACAAAGTAGGTACTCATTAAATATTTATTTAAATAAAGATCATTCAATTGATGGTGTAAGAAATGCAACATACGAAAGACAAGCAGGCATTTCAGCTGCATAGAACACTCTATTTAAATAGCCATTAAACACAGAGGTCAGGAAAGACAGCACAGAAGACTGAACTGAAAGACAGTTCAGAGAGCCGAGCAAAGATACAATTCAATGGAAGTGACCTGTACTGTGGTAAGAGGCATGCCAACTTAAACATTGCAGAACCTCTCATGGGCTAACAGTGGTATCTTAACAGGAATTCTCAGTGAACTTAGAGAATAAATGTTTAAAGATCCTTGGGAGCTGAAAGTAAATGGCTAGAGTAAGAACAGGAGGGGTTCTTAAAATCATGTCTCTTTGAGATTCAAAGAACATGGTAGAGACTTTCTTATCCACTTTTTCCCAAAGCAAACAGGGGTCTGGAACCTGAGCACTCACCCATAACCTCCACAAACAGTAGATGATCTCTCCCAAAGCTTCTTCCCCACTATGGTGACTTGCGTACTGTCCCTTTCAGTTACAATCTGCTTGCTGCAATTTAGACAAGTGGCTCTGAGACTTCAACATATATGCAAACGGCCATGCAAATTTTCAGGAACCCAGGTGTGAAGTAATACATCCAGAGAGAGCCTGAGATTTGGCAAGCATCTTTAAAAAACGTCTGAGGTGATGCTCATGGTCCTGAAATGTGGACCAACAAAAGTGAGGTCTAGGATCAATGGTTATTGGCTGGCTAGTGGGATCATTTGGAAGATGTGGCAGTTTGGATGAGAATGGAATCCATAGACTTATATGTTTGAATGCTTGGTCCACAGCTGGTGGAACTATCTAGGAAGGATTAGGAGGTGTGGCCACTGGGGGAGGTGGGCTTTAATGTTTTACAAGCCCATGCCCCTCTCTCGCGCACGCGCCCTTTCCCTCCTCCTCCTCCCCTCCCCCATTTACCCCCTTCTCTCTCTGGAAGATATAAGCTCTCTGCTACTGCTCCAGCACCACACCTGCCTGCCATCATGCTCTCTGCCCAGATAATCATAAACTCACACTCTGAAACCATAAGCATTTTCTTTTATAAGTGGTCCTAGCCATGGAATCTCGTCACAAGAATAGAAAAGTAACGAAGACAGAGTAGGGGTATTGGGTTTTGTTTTTTAGTTTGCTTGCTTGCTTATTTGTTTGTTTGTATGTAGGTTTTTAAAGAACTATGCACAGACCCCTTCCTTTGAACCAAGTAAAACTCAAATCTCAAAGGCTGCAGCCTAAACTTCTCTACGTAGAGAAATCACTATAGGTATTTTGCTTTTTGTTCTTTGTTTTTTGTTTTTTTTTAATATAGGTAACATATAGACTCTATGCAAAGCAAAGAGTAATACAGTCAGGAGAGGGGGGAAACAGAGAAGAGAAGCATAAGGTGCCTTTAAATCATTGCTCCTGAAACTTTATCCTGAATACAGGTGACCTGGAGCTTTGTTGAACATCAGTCTGCTTGGTGGGCCTAGAGTAAAACTGAGTATCTCACAGTTCTAAATGTGTCTGCAAACCGCAGTCTGTCACTGAGCACACAAATGGGTGGCTCTCAAACACATCACACCTGGGACATTTAAAAGTGCACACATCTTGGTTCCTATCCAACATTCTAATTAAGTGTCTTGGATACAACCCCTCGTGAGAGTGTTTATGAAGCATACCAAGGATGCAGAAAAGTTTCTAGACCATAAGTTCAAATATTAAACACTCTACCGTCATTTGAGAATAGTCCTCGGGATCTTCAGGGCACAATCTCTGTCAAAGTTACTCCAAACACAGCAAACTCGGCCTTGGAGACAATGTAATGACCACGGAGCGCAAAGATTCTTGATACTGACTCAGAATTGAGCTTTTTTTTTTTTCCTCCTTGTCTTCGACGACAGGGAGTGATGTAAAATAATGAGGAAGCAAGCCGAACCCATCTTACTTGTGAGCTTCACAGCTCTCACGGAGCTGGCTGGCTCCTCTGCTCTTCAAACAGTAAAGGTAAAGTGAAGGTGGCCTGACATTGGTGACAGGATTCACATCTAAACAGAGGTCATAAGAACGTTTTTCCGGTATGGTAAACTCTTGCATAGTCAACTGAATCATGTGATGATTCTTTAACTCTTGTCTAAAATTAATTCCAATAAGGGAAATAATGAGTAATGTACTTATTACTTGAGAATATCTTCCTATGATTACATTTGAATCTATTGGGGGCAGAGCATAAGAAACGAAAGATGTTCCAATTAGAATAGAATGCAGACACAAATGCTCATTAATATACTCCTTCCCCCCTCTGGAATAAAAATTTAGAGTTAGCTGCAGTCCTAATCATGCCAATTGCATTGACTTAGAAACTATAAGCATTCGTGTCAGCCTGGTTGCTAATTGGACAACTCAGCTTTGTAAAGATCAGAAATTAAAACTCATCAAGACTTTCACTTGCTCCTTTGTGACTGCGAGTCCTCTGCAAAATGGCCACGACATTGGCTTATAAAGAGTTCTCGTTGCCTTTTTATCAGAGCTCTGAGCCACTTGATCATTGTTGCCTGACTTAACATAGAACTTTTGGCCCAGTTCCTCTCAGGTCTATTTCTGAAATTCCGTCTCCCTTCTGAACTCCCCAGACTGGCAGCACGGCTGGAACTCTATGGTTATTATTAGGACTTATAAACCACCTGGAGCTCCGAGAGGCAGGCAGCATTCCTTATAGGCAATAAAAGAAAATACAAAATATTGCCGAGAGATACATCCTCACTTTATGACGGACCAATAATTGCTGTATAAATTCGAGGCAAATGTTACCAAGAACCACTGCCAAAGAAGCAGATTTAATGGCCAAATACCAGGTGTCGTCTAAGCCGAAAAACAGTTTTTCATAGTAGAGTGATACTCTCTGTTGTCAACCTTATGTCCAAGAAAGGCTTAACTAACTAAAACATTATATTAATTAATGATTTAAGAAAGATTGCATTTTCATTTTAAAGTGGATTCTGTAATGCACTATGTATATTAAGAGACGTGGATTTTTCTCTATATGTACATTATTGTCGGACAAGGAGGTGCCCAACAAATGTGTCACAAAAATAATTTGCCCAATCTGAATGATACCGGCTACTCTTTCTCCACATCATTTCAGATCTTCCTTTGGTGCCAGTGCTCACCTAGGTAAAATTACAATCAACCTACTAATTAAATACTCAAAATAACCTTACTGAGCAGACAGCTGCTATCACCAACACTCTAGTTTTATTAATCATACCAGAAATAGGTAGCTCAACACCACTCCCTGAGCCTTAAGTACATTGCCACAGTGACTGACATTCTGGTTAAAAATAAAACCTCGCTTCAAATATAGCTTCTTCCAGTTCTGGATAATGAATATAGTTTCATAAAAGTTGACATCATTTCTCTGATTTCACCAAAATTAAACACATTCTATATTCCTACTGGGTATCTGGCCACGTCGTCACTCAGGGTACTCACAACCTAGTGGGCATTTTTAAGGAAGAGAAGAGACCTGTTCGTGTGGGGTTAAGTCCAAATGACATCCAAACTTACAAATTCCAATGGCTGCTTTGTTTATATGCGTTAGATATGCCAACCAGAAGTTAATTCCCACAGTTCATGTAGCAGTTGGTGGGTGTAAAATTTTCAGATTTGCTTATGAGGAGATTTTAAATATGTACATGTCCAAAACTAGTGAACGCAACGCGCTCAAAGAGCCAAGCAATACTTCTGTACCCTGATCTTCTTAGAGGTCAGTTCCTGTGCACGCTGTTTCAGATAGATCCAATTTTTCATCTGATTCCCATTCAAAATGCAGTCGGATGCCATACACACCCAGAAACACCATGTTTGTAGGGTGGGGTGGAGAAACTCAAACATTTTTAGCAATGCATTATTGGATATCAGCTATAAATATGCCTGTAAGCATATCCTAAAGCCAAAAATATATATATGTATTTCAGTCCATCATTGTACAGGAAAGAAATCGCTTTACCAACACATCTTTCCTCCCCCTCCATTTTGGGAGGGATTCTTCTCCATCCCCCCACTAAAAAAAAAAAAACTCATCCCACTCCACTACGCAACTGATGGGAGTATTAAACACTGGCTTCCACGCTGTGGGAGTTAGTGGCCTTCTTGCCACGTTCCTGCTGCTGCAACGGACATAGCATCTCCTCCTCCTATCGACCTAGTGTGATGCTCCTCCCGCTCCGGAGCACTGCAGTCCCCTAGCCGAGGGCTGCCCTGGCCACACGCACATGCAGCGGGAAGTGCCCCGGTGGGGACAGCCACATACCTTTGCTCTCCATTTCGGTCCCTTTAGAGTGCTGGGAAGTTCAATGGAAGTTGGCAGGAAGATGTGGGCCCGCTTCAGATCCCCAAATCTGGAAAGCCAATCTGATGCTTTCGCCCGTACTTCCTTCTTTCCCTTCAGGCTTCCTGAAAGATGGGATTTCTTAAACCTTGAAGCTGCGATCAGCCACCAAAGGACACTTAGCAGCAGCAGCAGCAGATCTGCCTCTACATGGGTTAGGTTGCGATGCATATCTGATACTGAAAAGCATGCACAGGCCCGCTCAGAATTGTATTTTTTTTGTTTGGTTTGTTTTGTTTTTACCTGAGTCTGGAAGCTGCAAGCAGGAGCTGTCCTCGGAGCGTGGTGCTGCAGGTGTAGTGACAGATCATCCCACTTTGCTCTGGATGTACAGCAGATTTGCATGGGCGCTGGCACGCATGCGCAGGGCGTCCCCCTCCCTTTTTCACCGCCTCCCGCTCCCCCGCCCGCCCTGGCTTCTCTCCCCAATACGGTCCTCAGTATCCCAGCCCGAAAGCAGTAGCATTCGGTCACAGGAAAGCGCTGCTAAAAATAAACGCCGGACCGGATTTTCCCCTGCAAACTAGAAAATGGATTGGACTGGAACGGCGCATCAATCCCATCCGATTTTTCAGGACTGCTTACTGAAGCCCTCGAAGAGGCCGGGGTGTCTGAGCTGAGCGTGCTGACTTCCCCACGGCAGAGGGATTTACGAATTCTGCTTAGTGGACATGATGTGGGCTCCTCGTGGTTGCCGCAGTAACTTCCCAAGTGTCTGCCTCCCCTTCTCTCCCTACAGACTTCCCAGGTCGACCCTCTCCATGCCTGTGTTTGTTTTGCTTCTCGTGTGGAGTGGCAGGAGTCGGGGGCCGTGGTTCTTTAGCATCCTCCGTTTTCTGTACCATCCAGACTGGGTGTCCCCTTTGGCATCCACCCCAGCCAGCGCTGTTTCGTGCAGGCTCCACGGTTTCTGAAGTTCTTCAAACAAAGCTCCTGGCCCGAGGTGTTCTTTCCAGCATCCACCAAGAAGGAAAGTCCCTAAAGGTGGGAAGGCACCTTATAGGTATAACTATATATTTTGAAATGGAGAAATGTGGTTCCCCCCTCCTTTTTTGGAAAAGCAAACATTTTTGTTTCAGGCTGTAGAGAAGGCTCAAAAGGACAAAATGCCAGAGTGCTATTCTTAAGCCCACACTGTATTTTGCTCATACATAAAATGTTCAATTGGGAAAATGTTACATATTTGCTAGTTTTTAATTGCCAAGATTTCCCTAAGACGATATTTGCTCCTCAAAACAGTTATATTTTTCTCGGGCATAAAAACAAATACAGAAAACTCAGATACCTGGAAAAGCCAAAGAAGGAGATAGAGGGGTCACTCATTCACACCAAGTAAGAGGAGACTCTCCCCAGTAGATTCCCACCCCAACTTCCAAAACGCAGAAATGAAATAAAATGTACTCGCAACAAGGAACATGGGGATGGTTATACTTTAACCTTGTAGTGATTCAAAAGAGATCCTGGTGTTTGCCACTGCTTGGTTCTATGACTACCAATTTTTATTATCACATGACTCAACAAGACAAGGACTCTCAACTGTAGAGATGTCCTACCAGTGACTTCCTGGGCTGTAACAAACCATAAAGGATGGGATCACAGAGACCATAAACTATCTGCAACTAATCTGCAGATTCAGAAGACATGCCCAGCTAAGTTTTCCTTTGTTCTTCTGCATTTGTTTTTATGCCCACCCAAAAAAAAAAAAAAAAAAAAAAAAAAAAAGATTGCTGTTTTGGGGAGCATGTATTTCCTTAGGGAAATTTGAACAACTAAAAACTAGCAAATACTTAACATTTTCCCAATTAAAAATTGGAGAATTTCAAAACATAGGTGTGTCGTTTCAACATTATATGGGTGTAGGAAGTACACTGAGAGTAGCATCGTTCTGTAAGAGCTTGTCATACAGATGATGTATTATTCCTTGAAGACATTTAGAGGTATTCTTTTCTTTTTTGTTTATCAATGCACCCTGGTGAGATACTTATTCACACTCCTCCTCTCTGGCCCACTTCCCCTCCCACCAGTCCCTTCTCCATCTATAAATAGTACCCATCCACTTTCTTGTCTTCTTTTTTTCAATCTAGATTCCAGATATAAAGATTTCCTCTGGCTTATTTTTATCTAGTATCAGCATTGGTTCTAAACATTCACATGTTTAATCATCAGACCACAAAACACCAACAGACACTACCTAAAGCTTCCTGGTTCAGGTTTGAGACTCCTAGGTTTTCAGTTGCATTGTTTATATGAGTTTTAATTATAGTAAACATAGACTTTTAATATTTGCCTACCATCATCCCTTGGTGTGCAAACATCAAATACGTATATCTTCAATTTGTACTGTGTATTTTTTTTCAAGTTCTAGAGACTGAATCTAGGGCATTGATATTTGAGAGACAAACATGCTACTGCTGAGCTATAGCCCCAGCCCCAGAATGTTTGATTTTTTTTAAATTAATATTTAAGTTGATGCCTTGAGTTTCACTTTAAAAAAATAACTACATAAAGTTTGTCTTGGGATAAGGACAGAATCTCTAACAGTGTCTGAACATACTTCTGTCATCTTACACTAGGGATTTATACAAAGCAGCATCCTTGGGATGAGAATATTGATCGACTCCAAATCTGTTAAACATGATAAACATGGATGTGCAGATGTCTCTATGGCAGTGGTTCTCAACCTTGCTAATGCTGTGATCCCTTAATACAGTGCATCATGTGGTGGGGATCCCCAACCATAAAATTATTTCTGTTGCTATTTCCTAACTGTGAATTTCTACTGCTATGAATCCTAACATAAATATCTGCGTTTTCCGATGGTCTTAGGCAACCCTGTCAAAGAGTCATTGGACCCAAAGGGTCATGACCCGCAGGTTGAGAGCTGTTGCTCTGTGGTATTTAGAATAATATTTTCTTGAGGGTATACTAAGGAATAGTTTGCCTGGATCATGTGGTAGTTCCAGTTTTTACTCTCTTGGATATTAATCTCTATAGTGACCGGATGAATTCGCGTTTCCCTCAGTAGTGCTATACTAGTGTTCTTAGTGTTTATTATTTTCCAAGTAAAGAAACTCAAATGGGGGTGAATACTTGGTATGCTCTTCACTGTGAAACAAAACTAGGCTTCAAGGTCCTTCCTTTAGACGTACACTGGTACATCTCCCCATCTATAATGAACAAAACCAAGAGCAGCCTTCTATTTTATAAGCTCTCATTCCGTTTTATTAGTTGTTCTAAACACCCAGGTGCCCTATTAAACCCAAATAAATCAAATGTAATGCAAAATCTATGTCCTAACATTAAGGAACTTCCTCTTCTTCTCCAAGCTTAGCTTCTAAACATAGTTAGGAAACTAAGCAAATCTTTAGAGGCTACTTTTGTGTTATACTCATCACTGAAATACTTCCACCTCATAGTAACACTTCAAATAGATAGATAGATAGACAGACAGACAGATAGATAGATTTAGATATAGATGTAGATGTAGATGTAGATATATATATATAAATATATATATAGATATATATAGATATATATATAGATATACCTGCATTGTAGATTTTTCTAAAAAACCTCACAAGATTTTGCCTCATCTCTACATCCTCACTGATTCCCTTAGTATGAACATACTCTATTGAAAATCACAAGTATTCTTTGTCCTCTCTTGTTTTCTATTAAGAATCGTAATTATTTATGCATACATAATTTTCCTGTTTCTTATTTCTATTAGATATTTTCTATATTTACATTTCAATTATTATCTCCTTTCCTAGTTTCCCCTCTGAAAAACCCCTATCGCTTCCCTCCTCCCCTGCTCCTCCAACCCACCCACTCCTGCTTCCTGACCCTGGCATTCCCCTACACTGGGGCATAGAGCCTTCACAGGACCAAGGGCCTCTCCTCCTATTGATAACCAACAAGGCCATCCTCTGCTACATATGCAGCTGGAGCCATGGGTCCCTCCATGTGTACTCTTTGGTTGGTGGTTTAGCCCCTCGGAGCTCTGGGGGTACTGGTTGGTTCATATTGTTGTTCCTGCTGTGAGGGTACAAACCCCTTCAGCTCCTTGGGTCCTTTCTCTAGCTCCTTCATTGGGGACCCTGTGCTCAGTCCAATGGATGACTGTGAGCATCCACTTCTGTATTTGTCAGGCATTGGCAGAGCCTCTCAGGAGACAGCTACATCAGGCTCCTGACAGCAAGCACTTGTTGGCATTCATAATAGTATCTGGGTTTGGTGATTGTATATGGGATGGATCCCCAGGTGGGGCAGTCACTGGATGGTCATTCCTTCAGTCTCTGCTCCACACTCTGTCTCTGTTAACTCCTCCCATGGGTATTTTGTTCCTCCTTCCAAGAAGGACTTAAGTATCCACACTTTGGTCTTTCTTATTCTTGAGTTGCATGTGGTTTGTGAATTGTATCTTGAGTATTCCAAGCTTCTGGGCTAATGTCCACTTATCGGTGAGTGCATACCATGTGTGTTCTTTTGTGATTGGGTTACCTCACTCAGGATGATATCCTGCAGTTCCATCCATTTGCCTAAGAATTTCATAAATTCATTGTTTTTAATAGATGAGTAGTACTCCATTGTGTAAATGTACCACATTTTCTGTATCCATTCCTCCCTTGAGTGACATCTAAGTCCTTACCAGCTCCTAGCTATTATAAATAAGGCTTCTATGTAGGGCAGTGGTGGCACACGCCTTTAAGCCCAGCACTTGGGAGGCAGAGGCAGGCAGATTTCTGAGTTTAAGGCCAGCCTGGTCTACAGAGTGAGTTCTAGGACAGCCAGAGCTATACAGAGAAACCCTGTCTCGAAAAAAACCAAAAAACAAAAAGCAAAAAACAAAAAACAAAAAAAAAAAACAAAATAAAACCAAAAAAGGCTTCTATGAACATAGTGGAGCATGCATCCTTATTACACGTTGGAGCATCTTCTGGGTATACGCCCAGGAGTGGTATTGCTGGGTCCTCAGGTAGTACTATGTCCAATTTTTTACGGAACCGCCAAACTGATTTCCAAGGTGGTTGTACCAACTTGCAATCCCACCAGCAATGGAGGAGTGTTCCTCTTTCTCCACAACCTGGCCAGCATCTGCTGTCACCTGAGATTTTTTATCTTAGTCATTCTGACTGGTGTGAGGTCGAATCTCTAGGTTGTTTTGATTTGCATTTCCCTGATGACTAAGGATGTTGAACATTTCTTTAGGTACTTCTCAAACATTCAGTATTTCTCAGTTAGGAATTCTTTGTTTAGCTCTGTACCCCATTTTTAATAGGGTTATTTGGTTCTCTGGAGTATAACTTCTTGAGTTCTTAGTATATACTGAACATTAACCCTCTATCAGATGTAGGATTGGTAAAGATCTTTTCGCAATCTGTTGTTTGCCATTTTGTCCTATTAACAGTGTCCTTTGCCTTACAGAAGCTTTGCAATTTTATAAGGTCCTATTTGTCAATTCTTGATCTTAAAGCATAAGCTTTTTAGGTTCTGTTCAGGAAAATTTCCCCTGTGCCCATGTGCTCGAGGCTCTTCCCCATTTTTTTCTTCTATTAGATTCTGTGTATCTGGTTTTATGTGGAGGTCCTTGATCCACTTGGACTTGAGCTTTGTGCAAGGAGATAGGAATAGATCAATTTGCAATCTTCTACATGCTAATTGCCAGTTGAGCCAACACTATTTGTTGAAAATGCTGTCTTTTTTCCACTGAATGGCTTTAGCTCCTTTGTCAAAGATCATGTGACCATAGGTGTGTGGGTTCACTTCTGGTCTTCAATTCTATTCCATTGAACTACTTGTCTGTTGCTGTACCAGTACCATGCCGTTTTTATCACAATTGCCCTGTAGTACAGCTTGAGGTCAGGGATGGTGATTCCACCAGAAGTTCATTTATTGTTGAGAATAGTTTTCGCTATCCTAGGGTTTTTTTTTTTTTTTTTTGTTATTCCAGATGAATTTTAAAATTGTTCTTTCTAGCTCTGTGAAGAATTGAGTTGCAATTTTGATGGGGATTGCACAGAATCTGTAGATTGCTTTTGGCCATTTTTACTATATTAATCCTGCCAATCCATGAGCATGGGGGAGATCTTTTCATCTTCTGAAATCTTCAATTTCTTCCTCAGACTTGGAGTTCTTATTGTACAGATCTTTCACTTGCTTAGAGTTACACCAAGGATTTTATTTTATTTGTGACTGTTGTGAAGGGTGTTGTTTCCCTAATTTCTTTCTCAGCCTGTTTATCATTTGTGTAGAGGAAGGCTATGTATAGCCCAATGCCCCACATACACAGAAGGCCACTGATTTGTTTGAGTTAATTTTATACCCAGCTATTTTGTTGAAGTTGTTTATCAGGTTTAGGAGTTCTCTGGTGGAATATTTGGCTTCACTTAAGTATACTATCATATCATCTGCATATAGTGATATTTTGACTTCTTCCTTTCCAATTTGTATCCCTGTTATCTCTTTTTGTTGTCTAAGTGCTCTGGCTAGGACTTCAAGTACTATATTGAATAGGTGGGGAGAGAGTGGACAGCCTTGTCTAGTTCCTGATTTTAGTGGGATTGCTTCAAGTTTGATGTTGGCTACTGGTTTGCAGTATATTGCTTTTACTATGTTTAGGTATGGGCCTTGAATTTCTGATCTTTTCAAGACCTTTTCCTGTTTCTTATTCTTACTAACATTATTCTTAAATGGGCTCCTGAGTCATCTTTGAAGACAAAGGAATTTCTTGACCCTAGGAACACACTGGATGAATTAATGCTATTTGTTACATAGGTCCTTGTGTGCTTTATTTTATGGCATTGACTAAAATATCATAGTTACAAATAATAAGCTGGGCAGTGATGGCACATGCCTTTAATCCCAGCACTTGGGAGGCAAAAGCAGGTGGATTTCTGAGTTCAAGGCCAGCCTGGTTTACAGAGGAAGTTCCAGGACAGCCAGGGGTACACAGAAAAACCCTGTCTCGGAAAACCAAAACCAAAACCAAAACAAACAAACAAACAAAAACAAATAATAATAATAATATTGAGCTAGTACTAAGGACCTACTGTGTGCTGTGTACTCTAATACAGTGTGCAAATATTTTGGTTAATGTTACTTTAACAAAACTCTCTGAAGTTAGTACTATGATTATATCTATCTTGAAGATGGGCAACCTGAGACACAGAGAATACCAGGTATGAATAAAGCAAGAGCTCCACCCTACAGAAACATGGCAATTGTTAAAGATGATAGAAAACAGATGATATTTAAAAGACATGGCAAGGTATAAAACGGGCTGTCACCAGGGACTGAGAGAACTAAGACTTGGAGACCTAAAAGGTGCTGAGACCTAAGGTGCTGAGACCTAAGGTGCTGAGACCTAAGGTGCTAAGCAAGTTTCCTGGAGGAGACACAGCATGCTGCTTTCTGAGGTTCTGGCGTCACAAGGCTAGTCTTGAGGCAGGGAACACTGGACCCCATGAGATATCAGAAGTACTCTTGCATGTAAGAAGTTGTTATTGTTTGCAAATTTATTCCACAAGATGTGAATCATAGTGAAGAAAGGGACGTAGAAAGAGGCAAAGGGTATAATAAATATAAATTTATAATTCAACTAGATTTCACTTGTTATGATAGAGCAATGTGATATTAGATTATGTTAAAAAAAAATTCAAGGTCCAAAGCCATCAAGTCCACACCTCTCTTCTGGTAATGCATATGGGAACATGTTTTAAATGAAGAAGTGCTTCCTGAAAGTGCTGATCCGAGATCATTTGATCTAGTTATGATGAACTTAACAGATGAAGAACTGAAACATTAAAATGGACCAGTAGCCTATTCTTAGCTATTTCAAATGCCAAGAGCTAAATGGTATTAGCTCCCCTGCTCTCAGAATGATCTGACATCTTGGAATTCTTATTGTCCAAAATGTCCATTTTTATACCCATTGTCACAGCACAGTTTATTTATTTATTTACTTACTTACTTACTTACTTACTTACTCACTCATTTATTTGGTTGGTTGGTTAGTTAGTTGGTTGGTTCACTGTTTGAATAGTTGGTTAGTTGGTTGGTTAATTGGTTGATGGTTGGTTGATTGTTTAGTTGGTTAGTTGGTTGGTTGATTGTTTAGTTGGTTAGTTAGCCACTTGGTTGTTAGTTAGTTAGTTAGTTAGTTAGTTAGTTAAATAGTATTAGTAATTGACTTCAGGGCCTCCTACATGTTGGGCTAAGTTGCCCAGTCAGTCCTTGAGTTTGTTATCGTTCTCCCTGAGCCTTTAGCATTGCTGTGATTACAATGTTTCTAGCTTTGTTTCTTGCTAAGTGTACACAAAATTAATACACGTTTGAAATTCAGTAACAGTAATATATTTCTTCATCATTAATTTAAACTGTCTTGCTAGTGTCAAATCAATTCCCATCCTACTCTTGTAGAAGATCTGAGTATAGATAGAGGGGATTAACAGCCTGGACTTTGAGCTCAATGATTTTCCTACTTTTCATCTTTAATAATTGGATAATGCATTATAAACAACAGCTGGCCATCTATAACTGAAGTATATTCACCTCTATAGATGAGTAGTTACTATAAGGTAAAAGAAGTGTTCGATGAATTAGCTCCACTGAAAGTGGTGATTTTATACATCACCAGCTTGTAAGTTACCAAAGGCTAAAGAACATGGCCATTTCACTCACTATTACACCTCCAGCTTCCAGAAGAGTACATTATACATGAGGTACGTTACTTAGCTTTTACATAACACCTTCCAGAAATAACCTGACAGAGGAATGATTTATTTCAGCTCATTATTCCAGGGGTTTCAACTCATGATTGCTCAACCCTGTGAACTTGGGCAGAAATTAATGTCAGGGAGTGCTTTGTTGAAGTAGTTCACATGTTCATGGTAGACAGGATGCACAGAGAGGGAGACTGGACAAAGCCAGTGAAAATATAACTCTAAAAACCCTCTCCTAGTGACCTGCTTCCTCCAGCTGAACTCTACTTATTAATGTTTCCAGAATGTTCTAAAATAGCACAACTAGTCAAGGACCAATGCTTTAATACATGAGCCTATGAGGGATATTTCATATTCAAACAATGATATTGTCTTACTTAATGCCTCATGATTAAATTGATGAGTTCAATGAGATAATGCTTTCTAATGGCAATAAAGCCAATTTACTTGACAAATGGGAATCATCAATTGCTAATCCTAGTGACATAATCTAGGTCTTTAGTGACATGCCAGAGGCAGCAAGTGCACCATGAGGCAGTAGGACAGCTAACTAATGTGCTCAGTACTTACTCTAAGGAAAAGACCATAGATAATAAGGCCTAGGGTTCATGTGTTTCTGAAACTGAATTTACATGTTCATCTTAAGTAGTCAGTGCACTCATAAACAGCCTGAGGCTAGGAGAAAATAGTCACAGCAGAGAAAAGAATAAGATAGATGAAAAAGGGTCAAAGGTCAAAACGATGGGTCAATGGAAGAGGGGTGTCTTTGTGTGTGTCTCTGTGTATCTCTCTCTCTCTCTCTCTCTCTCTCTCTCTCTCTCTGTGTGTGTGTGTGTGTGTGTGTGTGTGTGTGTGTGTGTGTGTGTGAATTCTGTGGACAGTGGGCACGTCCTTTCAGGCAGGAAACATATGTTTATTCAGTACTGTAAGGTTCCCAGTCTCTTTCTTGGGTGAAAATGAAAGAACGCTGTCCCTCAGAAGAAAATGATAAATGGTAGTTTCCATAGAAATGGTTCAGGTTAGAAGGCAAGGATAGTCTACGCAAGGTTGGTCAGGGCAGGAAAGCAAGCATGTCAGCTGGCCAGGTTTTAACTGTCTACATGGTTTAGCAGTGATTTCTCTGGGGACTGGCAAGGGTCTGAAGAGACTTATAAAATATGGCAGCAGGGATGATGCATGGGTAAGGCATCTGGAAAGCAACTGACAAACATTTCTGACATTTCTTGTTAGGGACTATGTCCACTTGATAATATGAGAGAATTATACACAAGCCATCAACCAACAGTTTCACGCGCCATCTGTTACCCTGGCATAATGCCTGTTGAAAATGGGATCTGCCAATCTCATTAATGTTTAGGTCTCAAGTTGACATAGGTTGAAATAATCAATCTAAACATGATCCGGGAAAATTCTATTTTCCAGCTTAGTGTCCACACCACCCTACTACCTTTTTTATTTTTCTGTGAGAATGAAAAATAAACAGACAAAATGATTATATACAAAAGGCAATCTCACAAATGTGTTTATAATTGTTATAAAGACCAACCCCATTCTTAGTTTTTGGTGCTAATAACAGAACAAAAGCATAGCTGGTTTTAGCCTGAAGAATCCTACCAAAAGTCTGGCTTCAAAAGAATGTAGATATTTGAGTGGAACCATTTCTTGTTCTTCTTCTCTTCAAAACTCGGGATAGAAACGTGTTTATAACTTTGGTTTTATATATAATAGTCATTAAGCTTCAAAAAGCTCGCAAACCTAGCCAATATCTGTCATCCATCCACTGAAGAAATATTTACTAGTAACATACTTATGAAAAACTAGTAGACTGATAGAATATATTATCGTTCTCTGGATTAATAGCATTTAAATTGTAGTTCCAATGCTGGAAAAATATCTTATTATAAAACAGTGATGAGTGATGGAAAGGATGGAGTGAACACACGTGTTTTCTCTCAAGTCAATGAACCAGTTAGAACAAAGGACCGCTTAGAAACAAGATGAGAAGTTTAGTATTCTGCAGTTCTACTTCATTGCCTCCATCACCATAACAACATGTGTGTTTCTGTGCATCCTCACATGGGAGGCTGTGCTGTTTGCACAACAATCACTTGATCCAGAACTCCACTCCATTCCCTTAGCAAACACAAGCAGAAGCTCTAGATAAGTGTTGGAAAGCAGTAACTACTAAGTGTGTTGCCAGCAACAAGCGATCTCCATAACGTGTTCTCCATGACGCCTGGCGGATCCCAAAACGAGTGGTGTGTGTGTGTGTGGTGAAACGATGACAAAGCTTTCTCCATTCTTCTTTTTCTTCTTCTTTTGTGGGAACCCTCCTGGTTTATGTTCGTGCTTGAGTCTCAATTCACACGGTGGCTGTGGCTACACAGGCAAAGTGAGATGTTGAAATGGAACAATTAGCTTTGTTGCTGGTGCCAAAAATAACCCAAAACTGCTATTAAAAGGGGAGGGAAAAGATTAGTGATTAATTTCAGGCAAGTGAAATTAAACAACAGCAGAAGCACACAACAGCATAATGGATCTCACAGCTGCATTAATGCTAGGTCATTACTCACAAAGACTTGAAGGCTCAGGAACAACTGCAGCATGGTGGTACTGACATTCTACAACTGACCAAAAGGAACAGGGCAATTAGATTTTTAATTTACTATCTTTTATAAATATTTTTAGATTCACTATCTTTTTAAAAAGTACACTTTCAAAATGTGATTTCTAGCTCTCTCTCTCTCTCTCTCTCTCTCTCTCTCTCTCTCTCTCTCTCTGCATCATTCACCTAGTGAGATGACTTTCTGTTGTGCTACCTGTTAAGGAAGCAAAGACCTAGTTGGAGTTACAGATTGACCCAGACTGCTCCCCTGCACAGAAGTTTCTCTGATATTCCAATCTCCAGGCCCTAAATCTTGATTCTAATGGCTCTAAGCCCTATTTACATCATCGAAACATTATTTCAATTTTAAAAACCAAATGAAAATGGTTTTTCTTTGTGTAATAAACATGTTTCCTGCTTTCTGAAGAATTATAGGCAATAAACAATTAACAGCTATTACCAATGGTAGCCTGGAGGGTTAAGACTCTATTCCTACTTTTTCTTCTATAAGAGGAAGAAACTTGAACCAAAGTATTTAAGGAGTGTTCTAACTCTCATGGTGGAGGCCTCCACACTGGACCATAACATCGCTCCTTGATAAACACTGAGGAATACCACATCCCTTGTGGCATCAATGTCAGAGTCAAGAAGGGCCCCAGATCTCCTCTAGGCCATTCCCCTTTCTTTACCTGAGATGGTTGCAACTCAGATTGGTGATAACTTTTGTATCTGAATTTGCAGGGGCACCATTCCAATGTCAGTCTCCATAACAGTTAGCTTGTACTATCTCTTTATCATTACACGCTCCCTGTATGGATGAAATACAAAGTAGTTGATACGTTGTTGTAAATATTTAATCTCAATCAGGGTTTCTACCCAACCTTTGTTCATCAAGTTCCCACTTAAAAGACACACAACTTTTATATTTAGAATAAGCCTGTAATGCACTAGAGCTAGGCAGATATCTACCCTCTAAGCTATTGGAGTATATTTCCTCGTGAATAATCCCAAGTTACAACTTGCCATATTCCTTCTAGACAGCTCTTAACTCCAATTGCCAGCCCTCATTTCATGGCCATGTTTTCTTGACCCCATGGTGTCTTCTCCTCTCTCTACCTTCCCTCCTTGTGGTCTCCTACCTCAGACCCCATGCCTGGGAATTGAAATTTCATCTATCTCTCTTCTGCCTGGCTATAGGCTTTATTCAGCCTATAGTTTTAAATTAAGAAGAAGGTCATATAACATCTGTTTGTGTGTGTGATGATTCTCTCATCCCTGGGAGCATCCAGGCCTCCAGACCTCTCAAGCCAGTATTCAACCTTATAATACATAGCAAAAGACCAAAACCTCAACATTGATCAGCAAATTAATGAAAACAGACTGTTCTCCTAGGCACCTTTAATGGCATTCAACCTCTGAACTAAGTTACAAATCCTGCCTTTCCCTGTAACGCTCTCTTCTTCATGTCTTTCACTTGTATCTTTCATTTTTCCTTCCTAAGTCATGTCAGTGGCCCACACTGGCTGTGGTGAAAAGAAAAAGGAAAGACACTTTCACGAAGCTTTAGGTTTACACATACACTCTGGGATTCCCTCATATCCCACCCCACACCCACCTAAGAAACTCTTACATATCTTTCTAAACCCAGATAAAGCGTTCACTGGGAAACCTCTGAATCTCAGTCTTTTTATTCATGGCTACCATACTTTTATATATCTGCCCCATGATGAAGGAAGTGCTGTCAGTTGACTGCCTATGGTCCCTGACATGTCCTGTTGCTATGAATCCTCATTGTTGTGACGTTTGCACGTGGGGACTTTGAGGAGTGAGTAAGCCATCAGGGCAGAGCTCTTATGAATGAGACTAGCTTCAGTGTAAATGGGACCCTTGGGAGTTCTTTTGCCTCTTCTTTCAAGTGACATTCCATGAAGACATCTGTGCACAGTCCAGGGAAGAGGGACCTCACTAGACACCAAGTCCACCTGCACCACCATAAATTTGGACTTCCCAGACCATAGGCCTGTGTATAGCACATTAATATTATTTATAAGCTATCCATTTTCTGCGTTAGGATAAATGTGATGTTCACTCTTCCTACATATTATAGTGTCAACACAAAGTTGGCATAGAAGGAGCATATTCCAGATTCCCTCAGTGGGTCAGTGGGGATGTGCCTGAGTGAAGGAAGGTCTCGTTGACTCGGCGCCTTAAAACTGTTTGATTTATTCATCTCTAACATGCTAGGGGCAAATGAGAAGGAACTGGACCAGCAGTTCTGTTTCTATGCTGGATCTGCCCAAGGAGCTTCAGTGTTGCCCATTCTTCTAGTTTCTTTCTTACTAGACCTTCAAGTTTAAGAAAAGGACCTTTGATGATTTTTCTGGTTTTGACTGGATCTGTTTCCCATCCTTATTTTCCCTTCCTGCTGGTCTTGGAACCCTGACTTTCTGAAATACTTTCTTTCTGACCTTCATCAACAATATCTACACAGTCCTCACAGTCTCCCTGCTAGTCTCCAGAGACCTACAGAAACTGAACCATTTCCTAAATGCTGGCAGAGGAAAAAAAACCTTGTAGGTAAAGAAATTCACAAATGGTAATTTGTTAGTTTTTATGTTCAAATTCTGAGCTGTGGATAGAGCTGAATATTCAGATGACCCATTTCTTTTGTGTTTGTATGATGATCAGTTCTCTTTTAAGTAGAAAACCTAACACACCTCTTCCTGGTTAGGGATACTATCGTTGCAGTGAAACATGACCAGAAACAACACTTAAATATACAACGCGCATATACAGTTCATCACTGAAGGCAGTCAGAGCAGGAACTCAAGCAAGGCAAGAATCTAGAGGCATAAACTGATGCAGAGAGCCTGGATGAGTGCTGCTTGCTGGGTAGCTCCTCAGGGTCCACTTAACCTGCTTTCTTACAGAACCCAGGACCACAAGCCCAGGGTTAGCACTATCCATAATGGGCTGTGCCTTTCCCCATAGAGCACTAATTAAGAAACTGCCATTCAGGCTTGCTTATAGCACAACCTTATAGAAGCATTTTCTCAGTCAAGAGGTGTCCTCCTCCCAGATGATTCTAGCTTATATCAAGTTGGCATAAAACGTGACAGGATCTACCTCAAGCTTTTCTCTCCCCATCCTGTAACACATTGGCTTTCCTCCTTTAAAGAAATGTTAGCTGATATAGATTAAATAGTTAACTACAGCCACAACCTGTAAGGTATCCTCCTTGTTGACGAAGAGGCACTTGGCCTTTCTAATAGAGGTTGTGGGCTTTTCTCAGTTGAACAGAATTGTGTTTGAGAAGCACACTGAACAGGATGATGCATTCTGAGAGGATGCATTACCGTGCATTTGGAAACCCATTTCCATATCGATGCACACGCCAAATCATTTGCTGTGATTATATTCAGCATTATCTGCTCTGGATAATAGGGCCAAAAGACTAATGTCTTCGAAGTCCAGAGGGAAGACACGCTGAGGCAGCTGAGATGGGGATGGAGAAGCACCCAGAGGAATAGTGCCTTCTTTACACTTGGGTTTTGTTTATGTATGTGTGTTTTTAAATTGTTTTAAAATATGAAGGACAACTATAATTCAGGCCTTGAGTGGATAATCACTAAATGGTGACTTCTGATAAGGTAGAAGAAAATGGAGGGGGTGAGGGGATGATGTCAAGACTCAGAATTCAGAAGAGACAACTCTGAGAAATACAAATCAGCCCATGAAATTAACCTGAACAACTTTCCTCAGGGATTATTTATGGAATAAAATTAAAATGTCACCATTTTATCACTACAGTGATTAAAATAGTAAACCTGCCAAGATGACAGAAGGATTTGCTCTTGTGTAGCCACAGAGAATTGATAAAAGGGGCAAGGAGAAGTTTTAAGAAACCACTCTTTTTTTTCTTAGATGCAAAGCATACAACTAGTTTTCACTTGTAGTCATGATGTTATAAATTCCATATGCTAAATTAAATAAACAAAATATCTTAATTTTGATCTAATGTAATAGTTACTGCATATCCATTATCTTATTAATTCCCCCACAATAATGTCTATAGGGAGCTGAGACTCTGAGAAGCTGTGTTATTTGTGCAAAATACACAGCAAGTGGACTTGGAGTTTAGAAGTAAATCTAATCACTTACAGAATGTAAGACTTCATCTTTGAATATGTTTTAAGGACATATATAATCAGGTAAATCATCTTACCACCATCACCACCACTGGAGCAGGGAAGAAGGGAGAGGAAGAGAGAGACAGACAGACAGACAGACAGAGACAGAGACACAGAGAGAGACAGAGAAACAGAGACAGATAGAGACAGAGATATGGAGACAGACAGAGAGATACAAAGAGAAAAAGAGATAGAGACAGAGAGACAGAGAGACAGAGGGACAGAGACAGACAAACAGAGAGCAAGAGAACAAAACAGAACCAGGAAACAATGAAGGATAGAGAGGCCTTCCCTAAGAAGGAAGTGCCTTCCTGACTAACAAACACATCATCAGCAACTGCTCCCTGATGGTGCGTGGGGACACTGGAGATGGGATACATAGTGCAGTGTTTCTACAGTAGAAAGAAGAGGAGGATGAAATGGTGTGAAGGGTGGACTGTGGATGCAAATCCTAATCCTCCTGGGCGTCTACTTGAGCTTGGAGTGTACCATATCTGAAGGGCCAATCCTAATTTCTGTCCCAGTGGACTGACCCCTTAGGACCATTGTGGTAACACAAGAGCAAGGGAGCCTCCAGGATGGAGTGGTCTTCCCAGGCAATTTGCAGTTTATGACCCCCTTGACTTGCTTCCCCTTGGCTCGGTATTGACTATTTCTGTTTGCTTTAGTTCCTTGGCTGTGGTCTTAGTGAAATCACTATTGCTGTGGTAAACACTGTGACCTAAAGCAACTTGACGAGGAAATGGCTTGCTTCACCTTACAGCTTACTGTCTGTCCACCACGAAGGAAAGTCGGGACCTAAGAGGTGGCAGAGACCACAGAAGAGTGCTGCTTCCTATCTTGCTCTCTGTCATTTGCTCAGTCTGTTTCTGGAATTACTCGGGACCACGGACCCAGGAACGGTACCATCCACAGGAGCCTGTCCTTTTCACATCAACCATTGCTCAAGAAAATGCCCCACAGAAGTGCCTACAGGCCAATCTGATGATGACTTTTTTTTCTCTCAGTTGAAATTCTCTCTTCCCAGATGTCTCTAGGTTGCACCAAGTTGACCAAAACACTAAAGACAACAGCTGTCAGAGGCCAAACCTTGTGCTAAATCTTACACGGTCTTTTGCCCAGACCTGCCTTTCTAAGCAGAGTCTCCTTGAGGATCTAACCTTGACAGCCTAAGCTACTGAGGCTGCAGAAAAAAAAAATTGGACCAGCTGCAATTCTACCCCCTCATGCTCCAACTCATCCACTCAGCAATTTGATGGGCTCCCTTTCGACCTGCTTGAGCAGCTGACCTGCTTGCACCCCACCCCCCAGCCTCCAGACCAAGCTCTGACCTTGCCTTCCTTCCAGCCATGCTTTTATCCCCCACACACCTTAATTCTCTTAAACAACCTTGTACTGGCTAGTTTTGTGTCAACTTGACACAGCTGGAGTTATCACAGAGAAAGGAGCTTCAGTTGAGGAAATGCCTCCATGAGATCCAACTGTAAGGCATTTTCTCAATTAGTGATCAAGGGGGAAAGGCCCCATGTGGGTGGGACCATCTCTGGGCTGGTTGTCTTGGGTTCTATAAGAGAGCAGGCTGAGCAAAGCCAGGGGAAGCAAGCCAGTAAAGAACATCCCTCCATGGCTTCTGCCTCAGCTCCTGCTTTCTGGCCTGTTTGAGTTCAAGTCCTGACTTCCTTTGGTGATGGAAGTGTAAGCTGAATAAACCCTTTCCTCCCCAACTTGCTCCTTGGTCATGATGTTTGTGCAGGAATAGAAACCCTGACTGAGACAAATTGGTACCAGCAGAGTGGGGTATTCCTGTGACCACCTGACCATGTTCTTGGGAGGACTGTGGAAGGACTTTGGAGCATTGGGCTTGAAGATCCCATTCGTTGTTAAGAGCTCTGTCAGATGTTGTGTAGGAGCTTGGAAGATAATGCTGAGAACAGTGCAGAAGATGGAGGTCTGACTTGTGAAATTTCAGAGGGAAAATTAAAGACTCTTCTCAGGGCCATTGCTAGTTTGATTTTGATTCTGTGGTACTGGTTAGCTGGGGCTGGAGAATCAGCTGTGATTAACAAGATACCAGAACTACTAAAGCAAAACCTTTGCATTACTGAGACTATTGGTGCTGGTTAGCTGGAGCTAAGAAATTAGCAGTGATTAAGAAGAGACCAGCATCGTTGAGGTGACATCTTCTGGGAAGTGTTTTCTGAAAGCACAAAGAGGCTGTGTTCCAGAGATAGCCAAGGTTGCACTCCTGCTGCAGTGGAACTTGGTAATGTGTAAGAGTTACCCAGCTGGTACTAGTTTTGAAGGCATGAAGTGGTCATGCAGAGCAGCTGAGGCCACAGAAGCACTGTGAGAGGCCATAGAAGGCCATTGGTGACGGTGCAGCCTCAGTTGCAATTGATGGCCCAGGACTGAAGGGGCATGCAAAGGAGTTGAGGCTTGGCACCATGAAGAGAGCCTATGAGAGGCTAGTGTTGAAGCCTAGTTACAGTGGAAGACAGCAGCGTTTTGGAGATGCCAGTACCATGAGATGACCACCAAGAACAGCAGCAGCAGTGGATTACAGGCAGCTGGAGCCTAGAAGAAAATGTGTGTGCTACAAAGGGCACGGCTGGAGAAGTGATCCAAGCCCTTGGAGGAGCCCAGAAGATCGTGAGTTGGATCCCAGACATTGGACAATTGGAGTTTGATTTTGCTTTTCATTGTGATTATGCCCTGATGTTTTCCCTCTTGAAGGAAGTATTTTAGTGGAGCCCACAGTTAAGAGACTTTTAATTGTAAAAAGACTCTGGATTTTAAAAGATATTAGATATTTTAAAAGGATTGAACTTTTAATATGTAAAGACTGTGGGACTTTTAAAGTTATTTAAGATCTTGGGGATGAATAAGAACTAAGGATTGAGGCTTACTAGTGATGTATTTGTGTGTCAAGTTGACAAGGGGTCAATTGTACAGGCTAGTTTTGTGTCAACTTGACACAGCTGGAGTTGTCACAGAGAAAGGAGCTTCAGTTGAGGAAATGCCTCCATGAGATCCAACTGTAAGGTATTTTCTCAATTAATGATCAAGGGGGAAAGGCCCCTTGTGGGTGGGACCATCTCTGGGCTGGTAGTATTGGGTTCTATAAGAGAGCAGGCTGAGCAAGCCAGGGGAAACAAGCCAGTAAGGAACATCCCTCCATGGCTTCTGCATCAGCTCCTGCTTTCTAACCTGTTTGAGTTCAAGTCCTGACTTCCTTTGGTGATGAACAGCAGTATGGAAGTGTAAGCTGAATAAACCCTTTCCTCCCCAACTTGCTTCTTGCTCATGATGTTTGTGCAGGAATAGAAACCCTGACTAAGACAAACCTCCTCGGTGCCTCTGTGACCACAGAAGTCCCACTGGCTCACTGCTCGCCTCTATTCTGCTCTGAAGGATACTCCAAAGCTGGCCTAGAGCATGATAAGTAACCTGTACAGTTGGTTAATAATGTTCCCTAGATGCTATGTACTGTGCAGGGATGTACTTAAGACTGGTTCATATGTATGTATGTGCGTGCTACATATGTGGCGGTGCCCATGGACACCAGAAGAGAATGCTGGATACCCTGGTGCTAGAGTTGTGTGTGGTTGTGAGACATATTGTGGGTGCTATAGCAACAAAACTCTGGATCCCCAGAAGAATAGCAAATGCTTTTAACTGCTGAGACACCTCGCTAGGCCTACCTTTTGCATATATTATTGTCTAGTTTCTTAAATATTATTTCTAATTTCTAAGTCAAGTAAGAAGGATCAATTAAATTTGTTAAGTTGAACATATGAGTGGATTAAACAACCATTTGTGGACTTAATTTGAGCACTTCTCTCTGCTTACAGTTTTAAATTTAAACCTTCCTCTCATTTGTTTTTCTCCTTGGCTGTAATATGTTACAATAAACATTATAAGCCATTGTAGTTTGAAAGCTCATAAAGTTGTGGCAAAAACCAGAGCACATTCTGAATATTTAAGCTCAGGAGCTAGATAAAGCAGGGTGAATACTATGAATAAACTGTTATTGTGAAAGATATGCTAATATTTGGATTAATATCAAAGCACAATGGTGAATATTTACATGAACCATTGTAATGTTTCATATCATGGAACATAATTCTCATGATTCATTGACTTAACTAGACACTAATAATTAATTTTGGCTCAGTTATCAGGTTAATACTTGTTTAAGGATGTACAGTAGAAAAGACTGTTTGCTAAGAAGGAAGGCATTCTGCAATGCTGCTGTTTTTAAAACAAAATCTCAAATGTTCAATTTATCAAATGAAGACTCAGGAGATAGATGCTGTGGTGAAAGCCTGCTAGCTCAGAGAGGCAGAGAAAGCACCCAGCTGAGCTTCCTACTCCACCAATGTGGAAAAGGTTCCTTCTTCTTCTCCATGCTGTCTTAGATATCCTTCAACTCCCAGACCCTCCTTTCTCTTTCCTGGGCTATCTTATGTTCATTCCCTGTCAACTGGCTGCTTATTCCACCTCTTTACCTATCATTGACTTTATTTAGCTCTTGCTTACAGAAATTTTTTTAATTAATGATGTGTGATAGGGCTGAGCCACACCATAACTACTTGTTTACGGTCTCTGGGTTCACAATGTGATCAAATATCCTAAAACCCACTATTTATATTTTATCAGTCTTTTTTTTTTTTTTGAGACAGAGTTTCTCTGTGTAGCCCTGGCTGTCCTGGAACTCACTCTGTAGACCAGGCTGGCCTCAAACTCAGAAATCCGCCTGCCTCTGCCTCCCAAGTGCTGGGATTAAAGGTGTGCGCCACCACGCCCAGCTTTATCAGTCTTTAAAATCTATAAGTAGAGGTTGGAGAGACGCTCAATGGTTAATTAAGATCAATGGCTACTCTTCCAGAGGACCTGAGTTTGGTGCTCAACACTCAAGTGTGGGCTCACAACTACCTGTAATTCCAGCACCAGGGGGCCCAAAGCCCTCTTCAGGCCTCCACAGCTACTGCCACTTCATACACAGACACACACTGAGACAAAACACCCATACCCATAAAATAAAAATAAGTTGTAAAAGATCTACAAGTATGTTTATCTTCTGTTTTATTTCCTTTTATTACACTACAATAGTTACACAAAACATTAAACTTCATTATTACTCTTTTACCTGTATTTTCTAACTACTGTCATTACTATCTTTACCTGAAAGGGCCTTCACATTGCTGCTAAATCACAGATCCACACAGTACATCTCCCCATATTTATACCTTTCTTCCCCACCCAGCCTCAGACTGCTCACCAAATGGAGCAACCATGCCATATGACTCTCCTGGCCTGCAAAGATGTTGTCTCCCCTCTCTTTCCAAACCCAAACTTTGGCACAATTGTTAGTTTATCCAAGAAACTTTTTATGTCCCATTTAATTAGTGTTATTTAATGTGCCTCATTTGGGGTCTTTGGTGGTTTGAAAAGAAATGAACCCCGTAGATTCATATGTTTGAATGCTTAGCCATAAAAAGTAGCATTATTAGGAGGTGTGGCCTTATTGGAGGACGTGTGTCACTGTGTGGGTGAGCTTTGAGGTTACCTATCATCAGGTTATGCCCAGTATGGAATTAGAGCCTTTTGCTCTCTTCTGCATAGACCAGTCCCCTCCTGGTTGCCTTTGAATCAAGATGTAGAACTCGCAGCTCCTGTAGTACCTTGTCTGTCTGCATACTGCCATGCTTCCTGCCATGATGATAATATGCTAAACCTCTGAAACTGTAAGCCAGACCAAATTAAATGCCTTCGAGGTGGTTTGAACATGCTTGGCCCAGGAAGTGCCACTATGAGGAGGTGTGATATTATGAGAGTAGGTATGGTTTTGTTGGAAGAAGTGTGTCACTTTGAGAGTGGGTTTGAGAACCTCCTCCTAGCTACCTGGAAGTGAGTCTTCTCCTGATCCCCTTTGGAACAAAATATAGAACTCTCAGCTCCTTCCATAGCACCATACCTACCTGGATACTGCCATGCTTCCCACCTTGATGATAATGGAATGAACCGCTGAACCTGTAAGCTAGCACCAATTAAATGTTGTCCTTTACAAGAGTTGCCTTGGTCATGGTGTCTCATCACAGGAATGAAAACTCTAATTAAGACAGAAGTTGGTACCAGGGACTGGGATATTGTTGTGATATCCCTGATCATGTTTTTGTTTCGAGGAGTATTGACACTGGAATACTGCTGTAATAGGTATGATTAAATTTTTGTTTGCAGGAGTGTTGATTTGGGGATTTTGGATTTGGAAAGCCATAGAATGCTCTAAGTGGGACTTAATAGGTCATCCTAGTAGGGATATGGAATACATTGGTGCTGAGGGTGATTTAAAATCTGGATATCATTCTTATGATGTTTTGGTGAAGAATATTGTTGCTTTTTGCTTTTGGCTGAAGGCTAAAGTAAAGATATTTTGATTAATTGCATCGACAATGAAAGTCTCAGAAAAGCCCCATGGGCTTTGTCTTCTGGTTTACTCTCATGAAGAATGTTTTGATCAAACATAGCAAGCATAGATAAAGAAAAAGCATTGATAAAGAAAAAATACAAAATGTATGGTTCAAGTAATAAATGGCACCAGGAAGTACAAAGGTGCTAAATGCCATGTTTGAGGATATAAACAAATTAAGAGCATGGTGACTTTAAGAGAAGATTCCACCCAGTTAAGCTTGTTAGCTCCTTCCCTGCCATTGGACTTGCCATTGAACAAGATACTATTATTACTTGGTTATTGTTTTCATTTGGACTTTTAATCTGGAATGAAGTACAATCCAGAACTGGAAGACACAGAATTTTAGTCTGGATCCTGAGGAATAGTGGCCCTGAAAAGATAAGGACCAGGCATGGTAGAACACACTTTTAATTCCTGGAGACAGGGTCAAGTCGATCTCTGGGTTCAAGGCCAGCCTGATACAGAGCAAGATCCAAGTTGAGAAAAGCTTAGGTCCAGGTGTGGTGGTGCATGCTTTAATCCCAGCATTCAGAAGATAGAGCTATACCAATCTCTGAGTTCAAGGTCAGTCTACAGAGCAAGTTTTAAGACAGCCAAATTTAGGCAGAGAAGGAGTTAGAAGTAGAGATCAACTGGCGATGATGTAATAGAACAAGGCGTGGAGTGAGGTTGGGAGCGGGCGATAAAGTTCCAGCCCCAGCCAGCATCAGAACTTGGCAGCTTCAGCCACGTGGCTGTGGATTTAGAGTCTAGAAGGAACTACTGGGACAATTGATGCTGGTAAGTTGGAGCTAAGAAATTAGGGGTTATTAAGATGAGACTAGCATTACGGAGGTGAAATATTTTGGGAAGTGTTTTTTGAGAGCACAAAGAAGCCGAGTTCCAGAGATAGCCAAGCTTGTCCTTCTTGCTGCATCTTGACTTGCTAACGTGTAAGAATCACCCAGGTGGTACTGGTTTTGAAGGCATGAATGTGTCATGGAGAGCAGCTGAGGCTTGGCACTGTAAAAAACCAGGAAAGGGCACTGATGAAGGTAAAGGCTCGGTTACAATTGAAGGCCCAAGACTGAAGAAACCATGCTAAGAAATTGAGGCTTGGTACCATTAAAGGATCCTATGAGAGGCTATTGGTGAAAGTACAGCCCAGTTGCAGCAAGACATACCAACACTTTGGAGATGCCAGTACCATGAATGACCACTAAGAATACCATCAGCAGAAGCTGTGTTGCAGAAGCTGTGAAGGTGAAGCCTGAACTGCTTTGGAGACCTCAAGAGTTTAGAGAAGCCAGAATCATGAGATACCTGTGGAGGAAACATGCTAACAGGGAGTAGAATAAGCCCAAGAGAAAGAAATGCATTGTAGTCAACAAGATGAACGTAGTTGGACATTAGACACGGAGATGCAGAGTTTGGAGCTTGTCCAGATGGTTTTTGGTCTTGCTTTGGCCCAATAATTTCTCACTATGTTGTTCTAGAATGATAATGTATATCTTATGATGTTGGAAGTATGTGATCGGCTTTTTTTATTAAGATTGTATAGGGGATTAGAGTTAAGAGATTGCAAGAATTTCAAGAGACTTTGAACTTTTGACTTTCAAACATTGTTGAGACTGTGATAGACTGTGGAGACTTTTGAAGTTGGACTAACTACATTTTGCATTATGTCATAGCTATAAGCTTATGGGGTGAGGCAGAGAGTGGAATGTTGTGATTTGAATAAGTTTGCCCCCCCCCACAAAGATTCATGTGTTCAAATGCTTGGCCATAGAGAGTGATACTAGTAGGAGTGTGGCCTTATTGGAGAAGATATGGCCTTGTTGGACAAAGTGTATCACTGTATAGGTGAGCTTTGAGGGTTCATATACTCAGGCTCTGCCAGGTATGAAAGAGAGCCTCCTCCTGGCTGCCTGCAGAGGCACCCCACTTCTAGCTGCCTTCAGGTCAAGAACCATGATCCTTTAACCCCATGTCTGCCTGCTCTCTAGCATGCTTTCTGCCATGATGATAATGGACTAAACCTCTGAAACTGTAAGCCAGCCCTAATCTAATGTTTGTCTTTATAAAAGTTGCCTTAGTTATGGTATGTCTTCATAGCAACAAAACCCTAAGGTGGGATCTAAGAAACCCCCAAATACATCTGTTTTGTGGTCTGGATTAGAGCTTTTGGTCTGAGGGAGAGTACCTATTGCCACATGTGTAGTATCTAGGAGAGTCAATAACACCCAACAGAGCATCAACAAGGAGAAATAGAAAGAATGAAGGGAGAGAATTTTTCTCAGAAAGAAACTCAAGCCCCAAAACAGGAGTGTGACTCTCCCACCTTTACAAAGCTGCTTGATGACTGAGTCCCTGTAATTTCTATCCTTCATACATTTTAAAGAACAGATCTGAAGGAATGAACATAGGTATATACAAATCATCATGTTTAAATTCATGAATTTGCCCAAAAAAATATGAAAAAGAGCAGGGCAGTGGTGGCGCACGCCTTTAATCCCAGCACTTGGGAGGCAGAAGCAGGTGGATTTCTAAGTTCCAGGACAGCCTGGTCTACAGAGGGAGTTCCAGGACAGCCAGGGCTACACAGAGAAACCCTGTCTCAAAAAACAAAACAAAACAAAACAAAAAAAAAAAACAGAAAAGAAAAAGAAAAAGAAATAGAGTTAAAACTGTATTTTGACAAATAGTAGACAACTAGATAAATGATCTCAGTATTAAAATGCTGAGAATATTGTAGTCATAAATAAAGACTAAGAGGAATATCATGCAAAAATAAGATGGTATTTATAGTTAAACAAAGAGGACAGATGAGGCTATGATACAAAGGCATGTGATCAAAAGGAAGATGAGAAAGTTTTTTGTTTCCTTTTTGTGCTTACCTAGGCCACTACATCATCCATAAATAAATAAATAAATAAATAAATAAATAAATAAATAAAACATCTAACAACTCAGTAGACTTAATAAACTTCTAGGTTACCTTTGCCAAAGCAAGAAATTTATTCATGATACTTATACCAAACCTCAAAACTTTGAAAAAGCCCCTTCTGAAGGTCTTTGGGAGAGTTCATTTATCAGGAGATTCAATGGCATTTATTATTTAATGAGAGACTGGATCTCCAGTTACTCTAGGAAATCTATCACACACAGGAAGCTAAGCAATTATGAACTAGTAATTATAGACTAAGGCCTTAGGTTATATTTGGCAATCACTACATGCCTCCAAATAGCAGTGTCTTGCAGCCTTGCCTATACAATTACACACAAGTTGAGCTGGCTGTCAAGGTGACCCTCAGGAGCCTCTTCAAGGAGCATGTAGATGTTGTACTCTCTGTCTTTCTGCACAGGGCCATTCCTAATGCCCAAATCAGCTCCTGTAGATCCCTTCCAGAACATTGTTCACATCTGCAACACACTCTTCCTATCACAACCTTGTTGGGGTTTTCCCTCAAAATGTCTTTTGAGTTTGCTACAAAAATATCTCAACTATCACATACAGAAATAAAGGTTTTCTGGTTCTTCCAAACCCGTTTTACTTCTTAAAATGTTTACCTGGGTAAACATTTCCTGCCCTGAACTGGGAGCTGAGTGCATGTTCCCTTCTGGTTGTACATTACTCACCATCCAACGGTAAGCTTTTAGAAGGAGATGACTCTGTTGTCCCTGTGTCTGTCGCAGTTTCTATGATCTCTCAAGAAATGTGACAAATTGCTGACAATTCTATCAAAGTAATACATGAAACAGAAAGTTTTAAGAATGTAGTGCAAAGAATCAGTTATACTAAAAGTTGGCTCTTTGAAAAGATAAGATTGACAAAAAAATTTACCGAAATTAACAAAAGAAAGACAGAAGAACCAAATTAGTAAAATTAGAGATGAAAGAGAGAGATTTCAACAGATGCCAAGAAAATGTAGATAATCACAAGGATATACTTTATAAACCTGTGTTCCACTTCACTGGAAAATGGATGAATTTCTAGATATATATGACCTACAAAATTTAATTAATATGAAAATCAATAATTTAAATAGAATCAAAACCCCCAATGAGGTAGAACTGATAATTAAAATTTTCCCAACTGAGTGGTTATAGAGAGCCTAGATCCAACAGATACATCCACAGAACAATTTCTGAATGTCGGTCAACTCAGGGAATCATCATGGAATGGTAAGTAGAAAGGTTGTAAGAGCCAGAGGACCAGAAATTCTGCAAGAGATTGTGCCTCCTAAAAATGATTGGGATGTTTCACCCATGTCACCTCAACAATATGGCTACCTAAACAAGACCCATAGAGATTGATAGGCATGTTAAAATGAAAGAGGGACATCTCCCCATTCCCCATCTATTGACAAAGAACTATATGCAATTCAGAAAGCAGGAGAAATTATCCTCCCTAGGGATGAATGCCCTAATTCGTTATCCAATACAATGTGGTCAGTTCTTACATATACATATACATATACATATACATATACATATACATATACATATACATATACATATACACACATGTAACACTAAACAGACTGGAAAAGACCATAATGCTATGTCTAGTTACTTGCAATTGTATGTGTGACTACTTTTAGTCTTCTTTGGTAGAAAACTAGTGTGAGTGGCTGGAGAGATGGCTCAGATGTTAAGAGCATGTACTGCTTTTGCAGAGGATCCAAGTTCAGTTGCCAGAACCCTTGTCAGGAGGCTCACAACTACCCGTAATTTCAGCAACTACAGATCTGACAACCCTGGACTCTGCAGGCACCAGCACTCACCTGCACATGCTTGTACACCAGCAGACATACACATAACTAAAATAATAACTCTTTTTTAAAAGAATAAGTTCCAAAGCTTCCACCGCTGCAAATGGAAACATACCTCTCACTCCCCACAGCTTTTGAAACAGCCCAGCACATCCCTGAAGCCTTCCTGCTCTCTGAGTCACAAGCACATGAAAGGGAATCTTTTATCTCAGAGCCTTAAAAATCCACCACTTGGAAGAAGAAGACAGTTGTCTCGGAAGGATGCAAGTGAAATTGTAGTGCTGGGAATGTCTGCGTGCAGGTGCGGGCTCTGCAGGTGTCATCTGGGGACAGACGCAAATCTCTCCCAATCTATAGCTAGATTTAAACTTTCCTCTCTCCAGCATCTGAGGAGGACTTCAGAAACATAACCCCTGCATCTCTGGTCATGCAATGTGCCTTTCTGCCTCTGATGTAAGTCTCACTAAGGGCATATAATGGTAAAGGCTCAGTCTGCTGTGGGTGAAGATAGATAAATAACTAAGCAGAAGCAGGTGGCTTCAGAGCTCATGAGCCAACTATTTATAGCATAAAATAGGCCACTACCCATCATAAGCCTCGGCTGAGCATGCAGCTTTGAGGAATCTCTCATTTTTCATGATGTAAGCAAGATGTGGTCATTTGTCTGAAATACTGGCTGATAGATGCACAGTGGGCATACAGTGACTATTGGAAGAGTGATGGATCCTGCTTTAATAGCTGAGATCACAGAAGAAACGTGTTCTCTAAATAAGAACCTAGTGCTGCTATCTTTGGTTGGCATGGCTCATCCTAGGTGTCTTAGTTTCATTTCCTATTGCTGAGGTTTTTGGTCACAACTGCAGGTCACAGTCCATCACAACACAGATTGATAGATAGACGAATGGATGGATGAATGGATGATAAATAGATTGATGATAAAAAAACAGAGATCAGTAAATTATGCATGCATGCTGTGTTTAGCTTGATTTCTTTATTCAGATGCATCTTTTGTTTAGGGAATGGTGCCACCCACAGTGGGTAGGTCTTCCCCTTTAGTCAATGTAACCAAGATAATCCCACAGACATGCTAACAAACCAATCATATTCAACAATTTCTCATTAAAACTCTTTTCCAGGTGATTCTAGATTGTGTCAAGTTAACAAGTAAAACTAGCCATCATACTAGAGTTGCACTAAACTTGTAAACACAGTCTATATATACATAGTAGCACCCAAAGGAGCTGTACAGAATGCCTTCATGCCCCAAGGAATGACTTCTAAAATAATAATAATGATAATAATAATCTCCATTATGCATGATGTTCTTTTCAGTTTGCAGAAAACTTTCAAGCCCATTATCACATCAACTCCACTTAACAGACACCATTATCTTCTGGCTAAAGAGTGGAATAGCTCATCTACAGTGCCATGGCCAGTAGGAAGCACAACAGGATCTGAAAATCTCCTCCTGAAAACCAGGAAAAATTTCTCCAGGCAATACATTTTCTACAAATAGCACATACTTTTAAAATAATTTATTTGGGGGGGGCAATAATAGTTTATTTAAAAAATAAAATATTTTATTTTTTAAAATATATTTTAAGAAATAAACGTATATCTTAACAAAATTGGTATATAACTTCTTTAATAATTTAGGTTACCAATTCTCCAATGGAGTTCTTTTAAAAAAAATAAGAATTCAGACAAATCTACTTAGACTTTTGATTAGACAAATGTCAATTAAAATTTTACTTATACAATTTCTAAATAGACTGTTAAACTTCTTTTTCAATAAGAATTTTATTATTCTAAAATCATAGAGTTTTTAAACAACACATTAGATCATGTTACTTCTTTGTTCAGATATTCATTAAGCTCTTAATTCACCAGTTTTCATTCTTGTGGAAGGGTAAAAATATATAGCATATGTGCCATTAAGAATCCCAGGCAGGAGACGGCAGAGAAGACATACAGCAAGCTGACAGCAACAGGTCAAGATGATCAGCATCATTCACAGGCTGAGATAATGACTTGTAAGTTAAAAGAACACCAACTTCCAGCTGGGAGCTTCATTGAGTGTATTCTGGCCATAAACACTGGATGAACTCTAAAGGCAAAAAAATAAATCAAGGACTGAGACTTATGAAAGCTATAACATAGTTGGATGACCTCATAGACAAGAAAAAGAAACTGGGTTGGGAAAGCATAGTAAAAATCAATGCTGTGGTAGGTCACAAACAGGTGACAGAAAGTCTTGAGTGCCAGGTTCATTTACTAAGGGAGAAACTTTGGCCAAGGTCCCTTTTCTTCTTTGTGTGTTTGAATTTGCACCTGTGGTTTCTTATTAGTTAATAAGGAAAATCATTATCTTAATGAAGAAATGCTAAAACATTATTTGGTTCTTTCTCAACAACTATAACAGAGTCAAAATGTACTAAGTAGCTATATCTAGTAGCACGTGCCTATAGGCTTAGAAGCTGGCTAATGTGGGAGAATCACTTAATCTGAAGAGTTTAAAATCAGCCTGGGCAACATAGTAAGACCTCTAGTCAAAAAAAAAAAAATAGAGAAAATTCTATTGAACCTTGGCTTGCACCAGGATTCACATTTTGGTAGGCATGGTGCAACTCTCAAGTGTGTCTTCTCTGGGAATTACCAAGCAAAGCATCTCTGAATTGGCTGCTGCGGGAGGCAGACTGAAAAGAACCTGAGGTTGGGGACAGGAAGTCAGAAGTTATAGCTCTGTCTTTCTTTATTCTTGACCTTGGTCAAGTAACTTCCCTTCTCTCTGATTTTTACCCATTGTATATCACCAAGCTTTTAAATACACAAGGGCTGAAAATTGTCTCTAACCCAAAAATCCTGATCCAATTGTCCTTACCATCTTGCTTTTAGTATTTTCAGTATTAACCATAAAGGGGACCTTGGAGATCATCAGTCCCAGATTGCTTGTCTAAATAAGGAAACAGAACTAGAAAGGAAAAGTCACGTTCTTGCTGTCACCCTGAACATTGATATCAAAGGTGAAACTAGAACCATGATTCCCGGTTCCCGGCTCAGTCATCACTATGCTAGAGCAAAAGGCTGTGCTATTGAGAATCTGAGAGTCTTTCCTTTTTTTTTTCCCTGAGACAGGGTTTCTCTGTGTAGCCCTGGCTGTCCTGGAACTCACTTTGTAGACCAGGCTGGCCTCGAACTCAGAAATCTGCCTGCCTCTGCCTCCCGAGTGCTGGGATTAAAGGCGTGCGTGAGAGTCTTTCCAAGCAAGGCAGTGCAAGCGAAACTGAGAGGCCTGTCTAAATATTTGGTATGTTGATTCAGAAAACCATAAGGGAACTTACAACATGTGTATTTAAATAGAGGGTGGTCTTCGAGAGAGCAAATGGAATGTCCAACTCCCCACAAGAAGAGATGTTAAAGAAAGAAAAAGAAAAGTCAGCTACCTGCAAGAGGACAACCTGCTAGCTTGTGGATATCCTAAAATGCATGCCCTCTGCTCCTGTTTCAAATCATAGAGGTTGTGGTCCTCAGAACCCTGCACAACACAGAGATAAAAGTGTCTTGTGAAGAACTCCATGGCCCTGTGTGAGTAATTAAAGTCAGGACGAAGTAGAATGACTGTTCTGCACAACTCAGCCCATCTCGTCTATGCACATTCTCACAGTCTCAACATCAGTTCATTTGCCTGTGGGCAAGCCTGCGGGGCATTTTTCTCATAAATGGTTGAGGTCAGGAGCCTTACTCACGATGATCAGTGCCACCCCTGACCTGGTGGCCCTGGGGTGAGCAAGCCAGGAAGAGCAAGCCAGGAGCAGTGTTCTTCCATGGCCTCTGCTTCAGCTCCTGCCTTAAGTTCTTGCCCTGACTTCTCTCAAGTGGTAGAGTATGACCAAAGAATTATAATTTGAAATAAAACCTTTCCTCAACAAGTTAATTTTGGCCATGGTGTTTCGTCAAAGCAATAGAAACTCTAACAATACAGAGAAGCTTGAATAAATGATCATGACTGTGAACATCCTGCTTCTGAGACTGGCTATGCTTGTGTGCTTCACACGTGGTTACATGTATGCTACACATTAATTCTGTTTGGAGTGCACAGCGCAATGTCTTTACACTTAACTTTCATGCATGGTGTGTGACACTAAATACATCAGTACCTCTCTCTGAAGTAGACGGGTAGACTCTCATAAATGTAGAATTATGGGCTACATAACTTCTTGTAATGGCATTCTGAGGTGCTAAGAATTGACCACACCCACTTTCTATTTCTCAGTAATGCTTTTTTGGCAAAGTCAGGAAACAATTCAGAAATCATTATGCCATCCCTTCCCTAATCCTACCCCCGATGCAATGTTTAGAGCTTTCACACTTACCTCTGGAGTGATAGCAAAATCGATGGAACTGTTTGTGTTCCTCGGATGGAAAGGTTTTGCATAAGCTTCCCTGCAGTTATATTGTGGTTAGAGCTGGTCCATGAATTGTTGATGGCTGGTGCTTCTGAAATGTCTTGAGGTAGATACAAAATCCACAGGATCAATATTGAGATAGGAAGTTACTCTTTCCACGAGTCTCCATCTAGCAACACGTTCAAGAGGCAAAACTCAGGCAAGTATCATCCTCCATATCTTTGAACTACCTCTCAGCAGAAATAAGTTAAGGAGAGTCAAAGGCAGGGAAGAGCTTTGTCTGTAGATGAATGTTTGTTGTTTTGTTCTTGGTTTTGCTTGGTTTTTTGCCTCTCCCCTTGCCTCTGGCCAGAGAAGCTATATAAATATCAAGCTTCTAAATCAATGTTTCTATTTAAAAAGTTGAAATCATGTCATGACCATTTAGTGCACAGAAAAATTCCATGGTATACACTCATATACATACATATACATTTTGACTTATTTATGAAAGTACTGATAATGATAAATGCTGCCATAAGTATTAACTATTGATTTGATGACATAAAAATACATGTCTTGCCGGGCATGGTGGTACACACCTTTTGTTCCAGCATTTGGGAGGCAGAGGCAGGTGGATTTGTGAGTTCAAAGCTCACTTGGTTTGTATAGAAGTTAGTTATAGGACAGCCAGAACTACATAGACAGACCCTGTCTCAAAACAACCAAACCAAAACCCATGTTTTGATTAAATTTCCCCCACTAGTTGCTAAAATCCCACAAGGTTCATTTAACAACTTATTGTATGTGGAAGTCTGTCTGGAGTCTATCTTAACTATGTTTCCTTAAATCAATGCTATATAAAGGTTCAATGTCATTTTCCAAGATTCAGTCATAGAAGCAGTTCCCAGGGAGTTTGTACATGCCAAACATGGTAAGTTCTTTATACATCTTATCTTGTTTAATATATTTAATAATTTTTTATTCGAGACAGGGTTTCTTTGTGTAGCCCTGGCTGTCCTGGAACTCACTCTGTAGACCAGGCTGGCCTTGAACTCAGAAATCTGCCTGCCTTTGCCTCCCAAGTGCTAGGTTTAAAGGTGTGTGCCACCACCACCCAGCATAATTTTTTGAATTAGATATAAATGCCACTTCCTATCTATATAAAGGGAATTTCTATAGAAAGATTTATGTTGAGTGAGCATATATATGCAATAAACATTAGCTTCTTTATCTAAACGTACCTCTTAGTAAAACAGCTTTAATTTGACTTTCTTAATATGTCAGTGAAAGTTATGCCTTACTGAGAAATGCATTATCATTAATAGTCTCCATACAACTTACTTTAAGATCTGAGTAATTCAATGGTGGCATCGTGACTAAGGCCTTTTGAATATAACAGATTTCACTCCCAAGGATTGAGTTTCCTGCATTCACCACTGAGTTATTTCCTCAACCTGATTCTGATATATTTTTAACTGGAAAAAAAAAAACATTCTATTTAGACTAAAGGCAAAAAAAGTGAACATAATTTTCTTTAAAATCCAGATATAAATGGCGATATGGCTACTAAAAAGACTGTGATGGGTCATCTTGCAAACATACAGCAAAAAATGGCAATTCTATATTGGTCATAATTTGTGCCACTTTGCTTGGTTAATTTTTCCTTCTTGAGGCCTACCTTGTTTACTTTCAATTAGTCACCTAATACTTTTTCTTTCTAAAGTAGCGCTTTGATCCAAATCTTTTAACAAAATCAAGGCACTCTGACATATGAACATTCAAAATGATTGCATACAAATGAATCATAGAATATTAGAGTCATAATGAATTTGAGACATCACCCCGTATTGGTCATTCAGTTTACAAAGGGCATACTGGAACCCACATAGAAAAGGTCACAGCAGGTTACAATTATTTCATCTATACAGAATCTCATAGGTCTAGAATTCAAGAGACCAGAATAATATTACTGATAATTATAATTCTCCATTTTTACCTCAGTTCATTCGTCTGCAGGAGGAAAAAAAGAGAAAAATTAGATAGGCTCAAAGATACCATTACCTCTAATCTAATTACTTCCTATTTTATTCATCCTAAAGACATACATAAGTGTTGTACTTATAGTCATGTATTTTTATCATTTTTTCTTACATGCTTAAGTAATTGCATCCAGATTCCAAATTAACTTTCATTTTTTAAAATTTCTTGATAAATGAAGAATTCTCGTAGACAACTTTCTGTAAGTCTCTTTCTCAAACTGAAGAGCATTCTGCAGAGATACTAGGTCCTGAACAATGCTACCACTAGCATAGCATTCTATCCAGTTAAACATTGTCAAGAGCCTGACATGGGATCATAAAAGGAACATCTGTTGGTCAGGTTCTTTTTGACACAAATAACCAAATCCCAGTTACTGAAGCAAAACAAGAATTCACTGATGAAAAATGAATGTATTCTGGAACATAGTGCTATAACAAAACTGTTGTAGGCTTTACAAATAGCTGAATCCAGGGACCTGAGAGTCTCCGGGATGCCAGTGTTTTCGCAAAAGACTCATGTGATGGAGGCTTAGTAGCATTTAGTTCAATGATAAGAGTACTAACTTGACCAATGGGCTAGTCCATTCATGACTTTGTGGCAGAACGGACTGAGGATGCAGTCTTAGTTGAAGGAAGTGACCATGAAAGAGATGTGTTTGGAAAATATCTATTGTTTTCGCTTCTTCAGTCACCATGAGGTAAGCATCTCTAGAACACCATTCATTTGCTACCATATTGCTGTGTATGGCCATAGTCCAGAAACAATGCAAATAGCTGAATATCGACTGAAACCTTCTCAAACTATGAGCCAGCTTTATCAAGTATTTTGTCAAATTAATAAAAAAAAAAACTCACTAAACACATGGTTTTTCTCATACATAGAATTAATATTTTTTCCCAGAAAAGAGTAGTTGGTGGCCAATTTTATATTGGCATGTAAAATGCAACTAGAAATGTACTTCGGGTTGAACTTCCAAGGATATTATCCCATCATAACATCATCCTGTAAAAGTAACTTTTATTTGCCAGATATAATTGTCATCGAGGATTACTGTAAAATAACCTTATCCTTTCTAGTCTTTTCTGAACTCTGACTGGCTGCTCAACTCAACTGTTCTGACTTAAAACTCCTGTCCAAGCTAACTGCTTAAAACTGGCTTCTCTTGGTTTCTCAATTGCTCTACTTGGCTTCAAACTAACTCTGGCAACTTGTAATAATCTTCTGGCCCCTTCTTACTCTCTGACCTCAGTTGCCTCTGATGACCTCTGTGAACTTTCCTCCATTCCTGACCCACTCTGTACTGCTCTTAAGTAGCCCCTTGTTCCTGTCTGTTGCTCTCTTAAGAGTTGGGCGTGTCTTCTCTGACTCACTCTGTCAAATCTTTCTCTGGTTCATCATTTTGTCTGCCCATCAACTAGATGTCACTCTCAAACAAGTCTGGTTCCTTCTAGAAACTAATTTAACCTTCATTTTCTAGAATTAAAGGTATGTACTAAAGACATGTCTGTATTCCAGCCAGATCATACTGCAATCCAGGGCATGTCTGCATTCCGGTCAGATCATATCTTTGGATGCGATCCCTTGGAAGAGCAGCCATGTTTCTGGATTAAAATCCCTCTACATCACCTTAAGCTAGTTGTTCTTTCTATTATTCCACCATTCTAAAGATTACATATTTCTACTTTGACAGTACAAATGGTGCCCAAACTTTACTGATAAAATGAAAATCAAGAAGTGTTTTCTTAACTCCCTCCTCCACCATTTTCCTTACAATAGAATCATTGCATTAGTGTTGCTTGGCCCTAATCATCAGCCCCAATTGTTTTGCTTGAGTTAGTCTCTTCTCTCTGAGTTATTTGACCTTTGGCTAAGAACAGTACTAGTGTCTTGGATAAGAACAGCATTAGTGGAGCTGGGCAGTGGTGGCACACGCCTTTGATCCCAGCACTTGGGAGGCAGAGGCAGGCGGATTTCTGAGTTCGAGGCCAGCCTGGTCTACAGAGTCAGTCCCAGAACAGCCAGGGCTATACAGAAAAACCTTGTCTTGAAAAGCAAACAAACAAACAAACAAACAAACAAAAAAGAACAGCATTAGTGCCTTGCTAGTGGACTGTCAGTGCAGCATGTAAATCAGCATTGATATTCCCAGGCATGTTTTCTAACATGTGGAGAAAGATGGGATTTGGAAGATATGAAAGAAGCCATTCCTAAAGAGAAGCAGAGGAGAAGTAGAGAGTATCCTGAAGACTCTCAGGTCCCTGGTTTCAGATATCTGTGAAGCCTGCAACCATTTTGTTAGAGCACTATGTTCCAGAATACATTCATTTTTCTTCAGTGAATTCTTGTTTTGCTTCAATAACTGGGATTTGGTTATTTATGTCAAAAAAGAACCTAACCAATACATGTTCCTTTTATGATCCCATGTCTGGCTCTTGACAATGTTTAACTGGCTAGAATTCTATGCTAGTAGTAACATTGTTCAGGACCTAGTATCTCTGTAGAATGCTCGTCAGTTTGAGAAAGAGACTTACAGAAAGTTGTCTATAAGAATTCTTTATTTATCAAGAAATTTTTAAAAATGAAAGTTAACTTGTAATATGGATGCAATTATTTAAACATAATAACAAATAAAGATAAGGATACATGACTATATATGCAATACTTGTGTGAGTCTTTAAGATGAATAAAACAGGAAGTAATTAAATTAGAGATAATGTTATCTTTGGGCCTCCATCACATGAATCTTTTGAGAAAACACTCCAAATATAAACCATAACAGTGCCTTCACAGCTTGTGCCATAAATGTATAATGGTTTACAACTGGGGAATAATAGACTTAATTTGTTCAAATTCATCAGCAATACTTTTGGATTTAAGTGAGGTGAAAATGTTTGTCTTAGCCTCAAAAACTGCATATGCCAGCAGGATGTTGCTGAAAGGACCTTGATTTAGCTGTCTCCTGTGAGGCTTTGACAGTCCCTGACAAATACAGAAGTGGATGCTCACAGTCATCTATAGGGCAGAACACATGGTCCCCAATGTAGGAGCTAGAGAGAGTACCCAAGAGCTGTAGGGGTCTGCAACCCTATAGATGGAACAACAATATGAACTAATCAGAACCCCCAGAGCTCATGTCTCTAGATGCATATGTATTAGAAGATGGCCTAGTTGGCCATTATTGGGGAAGAAAGGCCCTTGGTCTAGCAATGTTTATATGCCCCAGTACAGGGGAATGCCAGGGCCAAGGAGTGGGAGTGGGTGGGTAGGGGAGCAGGGCATGGGGAGGGTATAAGGGACTTATGGGATAGCACTTGAAATGTAAATAAATGTAAATAAAAAATGTGGAAAAAATATAATAATAATGATATATTTTCTGACTTCATGGTTTGACTAAGTTTCCTTTTGGTTATAAACTGTTGAAAGTATTTTCAGCTTCTTTAATCCCTTTCCACCTAGAAATAACTAGTAACCCATGACAAGAGCAAGTCCTGTACTGCTGCTAGAACAGGAGCTTTCTGCTCTCTGTCAACACACACTTGTTTTCCTGAGGCCTGTGAATTTGAGTAACCAAGTGCTAGTTGCAATGGTTTAAGGATGTCAAGAGACTAACACTATTTCCATGTTACCAAGATCAGTATATTTAGCTCCTAGGAATAAAGAAAAAAAAAATGAAGATCATCTCATGACTGTTAACTCTTTTTAAATTATTTTTAAATAGACAAAAACAAACTTGTTTTTACTTCTTTGTTTTTAATGGTGAGGAAGAAAGTTTTCTATAGCTCTGAAGAAGAGCAGAAAGGCCTGGAAGAGTTCAGAGTGAACATGCCCCTGAGCCGGGTCATGTGGAAAGATGTGGAGGGGAGAGAGGAGAGCCAGGAGACCAAGAGGCCAGTAGAGTAAAGGATAGAAAAAAGGGAAGGATAACCAAAATGTCCAGATTATATAGGGAAGAACACCTCAGATAAGGACATCCCAGCCCCTTGAGTAGGGGATAAAGTATACCAGCTATACCCTGTAACTTGTAGGGACTACGGGATGCTAGTAAAACCTGGTATCCAGGTCTGCTTTGACATGTCAAATAGGTATTTGTTCCAAGTTTGAAACATAACATCCCAGTCTCTTGGGTGTTAATAAATGATAAGGGGTGATGTAATTTTTGCTATGACTACTTCCTACTGACATTGGAGTATCATTGTTGGGGACCCAAGAAAGCTGGAATGCTAGCTAAACCTGGGAAGAGAGAGAGGAGAGTGAAAGCTGTTTTGCTTGGTGTCCAGGCTCTGTGGGATCTTCTGAGGCTAGGGATGTGGCAGGTCCTGTTGGAGCTGCCTGAGAGGCTGAACCACCTGGAGCTAGCTGCTTTGGAGCCATCTAGGATACAGAGGTTCAGGCTGGTTGGAAATTCCATCAGAAGCACCCAGAGCTGGTGATTTTTGGAGCACTTTGAAGCCTTTAGTTCATGGAAAACTGATATATACATGTGTGTGTGTGTGTGTGTGTGTGTGTGTGTGTGTGTGTGTATACAAATAATACATAAATAATATCCTGTTGTAGGGTTATTTCCTACCTTAGACCATTTGTGTTTTCAGATGAAAGACTCATACAGCCTTATATTTTAGATATGCCTTAGGCAGCACAATTGTTGGGCAGCTGCCTACTCTCCATGCTGTTAGAATCTACTTTTCCCACTGATAACTCCATGTTACCACTTACTAATATCTATGTTTCATCTAGGCTGCTCTTAACTCCAATGGGCCAGCCCGCAGGGCCACGGTTGTGTGACTCAGCTACTCCATTGAGGCTCTCCTTCTACCTCCTGCACATTCTTCTCTATCCCAAGGTAGCTTTGTTGTTTTGCTCTCTTGGATCTTCTTGTGGTCCTTGTCCAGCTTTAGCCCAGTGCTACCCATCTTTCTGGGGTGGATATCCACATGGAGAGCTGTGCCATTAGACTTTTCTTGCTAGACTCGTTCAATGTAGATGACATATTCCTTTCTGTACAGTTGGACTGCTTTGCCAATCTGCTGGCCTTTGTAGTGCCCTTGAACAACCTGAACATCATCATCCTTTCCAATAGTCATAGACCAAACGTTATTTTTCTGTCTCAGATCTTTGTAAAGAGAGGAAGACACAATCTTTCTCTGAATGTGAGAAGGTGCATTGAAAGCTGTTCTTGCTGAGGTAAGAAGTCACAACGGGATTGAATTTCCTTTTGGCAGCTGCAATTCAGCAATGACTGCAAAAGGAAAGAGCTTGCCATGGGATGAGGAAAGAAAAGGATCTTAAGAGGTGAATGGGCTGGTAGAACCTATATATGAAAGAATGGCATGGGATAGTGGAGGACAGAGATGTTTAGACAGAGATGAGGTTAAATGGGTGGGAGAGAAAAAGACTAACGGGTGGATTAATCAAATCTAATGGTATATGGGAAATCTGTATGAACAAATAATATTTTGTAGGCTAATTGAAAAATATAATTTAACAAAAAATGAGTTTGAGCAGAGGTACTCTACATGTGTAGACAACATGCCTCAGAAAATATTGGATATTAAACAAAAATAGAGGTGCAAGACATGAGATACCTTTCTATAAGATATTGGTTTGTGAAGCTCCAGAAGTCCCTTAAATAATGCAAGTTCTAGACACCGCTATTAGCCAACCACCATAACTAGATGGTAAGACTTTATTGCTGAAAACACACATGCACACACACACATGAGCACACACTTTGATTTCAAGATAGGGAGAAATAAATTTCAAGCTGGTTGAGAAACTTCCCCTCTTCTGACTAGCTTTCACATTCACAGTAGTGAAACAGGGTTAGTCCCTCCCTGCATGGTACAATATGGACCTGTTGGGCAAGAGTGCCTACATGCACAATAATGACATGGCTATTGTGGGGATAAGCAACTCCTTTCTGGTTGGATTTAGGGCCTGCTTCACAGGCCTTCATGCCTGGTCCTAGAAACATGGTCAAAATCTCCTAGCTATGGAGGTCATAGGCCCTTCGGGGAACCCAGTGTTATTGTCTTGAAGAGTAGGTTATGTTACCAAACTGCATCTAAATTATGGGGTTTTGTATCCATAGATTTATGATGCTCTGGATCTCAGTCAAAGAGGTTTGTCCAATGGGTGATAGTTAATGCAGAGGCTCATAACTGCTCAGAGTGTTGCAAATAAATGACCTGTGGCCTCCCTCAAAACGAAGGCTGCACATTCACCAGCAGCCTCATGGCCTTTCTATAGGGATTCCAATTCTGCAACATGATGGCAAGCCTTGGTTTCTCTCTATGCCCTCACAAATGCCAACCCTCAACTGCTCTCCATGAATACCCATGCTTTCAAAATCACTAGTATGATGGAGACTCTTACATTATTACCAAGTTTGGTATCCAGCTTGAGATGCAACCTTTACCCTGCTCTATACCATTGATTTTGTCTGCTGATCACAAGGACATCCTTCCCAGAAGATTTCACAATAATGAGGGTCTCTTTATCACACTGGTAAGTTTTCAGACCCAGGCTATCCATCATCAATTGTTCCAGTAAAGCAGAGGCTTCACTTCAGTGGTACTGGTCTCTTGTGAACATCTGATTCACCAACCATTGTCTGGCCAGGAACCACAACTTCTCAATTTAAAGTATCATATAAACAGCCCTGACAGTCTTTGCTTCCCTCTAAAAATTCATGAGGCAGGACTCTATTTTCTGCATTTCTCTCAGAATTATCTTCCACAACAGCTCAATAAGCTCTGAACACTTTTAGTCCAAAGTTCCAAATGTTTCCAAAATCCTCCCTTCCCCACCCTCAAACAAAATATTATGTCCATCACAGCACTTTATCACATTCCTGATAAATTTCAAATTTGCTTTCAGTTGCTGTGATATATAAATACATGCATGCATGCATACATACATACACACACACAGATGGATAAATGGATGGGTAGATAGATAGATAGATAGATAGATAGATAGATAGATAGATAGATAGATAGAATAAACTGACCAAAAATTAATCTAGTGTAGAATATCTATCTGAGTTACAAGGGATAGTCCCTTATGGAGAGAAGCCAAGAACCTAGAGGTAAGAGCTGAAGCAAAAACCATGGGAAACACGGCTGGCATGCTTTTCATAACATGCTCAGCTTGCTTTCTTATCCAACCCATAGTAGACTGGGCCCTGATACATCAATCATTAATCAAGAAAATACTCCCATAAGTCATGCCACAAGCTAACCTCATGAAAACAATGTCTTAATGGAGGTTCTTTCTTCCAGGTGACTCTAGCTTGTGTCAAGTTGACAAAATGTAGCTGTCACAGTACACTTGTCTAAATTAAGTATAATCTATCTCTTTCATTTCTTTTGGTAAGAACATTTAAAGTGTTTTTCTAACTTTTAGATACATAATACATTATTAAATACAACTACTGTCTCTTTTGATTTGACACTAAAAGTCATCTATTGTTTAAGTTTAACTTTGAGCGCATGGACCAGAGTCTCCCTTTTCCCTTTTACCACTTTTCTGTCCATACCTTGAGGGCTGCCACAGATGAGAAACAATTGACAAAAGCAAATAGCAAAGTTTTAAGATCATTGTTTCTCTGTAACCATTTGTGATGGTTTGTATATGCTTACCCCAGGGAGTAGCACTATTAGAAGGTTGGAGGAGCTGTGTTACTGTGAGCATGGGCTTTAAGGCCCTTGTCCTCCCTACCTACAAGCCAATATTCCCCTAGCAGCCTTATGATAAAGATGTAAAACTCCCACCTTTTCGTGCACCTGCTTGCCTGGATGCTGCCATACCTTGATGATACTGGACTGAACCTCTTTACCTGTAAGCCAACCCCCTTTAAATGTTGCCCGGATATGAGTTGCCTTGGTCATGGTGTCTTTTGATAGCAATAAAACCCTAACTAAGACACCATCTAAACATTTGAAACAGTTGAAAGTAAATTTAAAGTCCTAAGCTTTTTTTTTTTTTAACAACCAATTACAGGGATCCATAGCTGGTCAAAATGAGGCAATAAGTGCCCAACCCAGTTTATACATCTGCAATGGAACCCCTACATCCAAGGCTCAAGCAAAACTGTGAAAGAGGTGTTGGAAAGACTGAAAGAACAAAAACCCAGATGTCTGCTGTTGGATAATGACTACAAGACATGAAAAGGGCAACTAGCCTGTGTATGCTCACCAGAATGGCTGCCTAAACAAGACCAGCCTAATAACAACAGCAGATAACATGATAACAAACCCAGAAAATTCCATGGGGTTTTACCTCTAAATGAAGAATTATAGGTGGTTCTTCGTAGGCTGCTGGGAGAGGAAGAATCCACTTCCTCCAGGGGCAAGCTCCCATACTAGTTTTCTAATCCCAAGTGACTAGGCCTGGACATTTAATACATACGATGGCAAATGGATTCAGTAGGCTATATGCATGTCTCTCTATATAATATGTATGTATGCGTCCCTGTGTATATGTAAATATATGCATGAAATAATAATAATCAAAGGGGAGATCATGAACAGGGGCATGGGAGAAATCGGAAGGGGAACATAGTGGGAATGATGTGGACACTGTTTATAAATAAGATTCTAAGAATATAAATAAACTAAAATTATAAAAACATCAAAGACAACAGAATATTTTCTTAATTTCTGTTAAATTTATTGCAATTACAATACTTGATGTCAAATTATGATGCAGAGCTATAATACCAAAACCAACATGGTATCGACACAAAAAATATACAATAAAAAAAAAAAAAAAAAGGAAAAGAAAGGAGGATCCAGAAAGCCACACATCTACGGCCACCTCCAAAATATATGTTGTCTAAGCTTACATTGCCAGGGGCAGGGACCCCCCTTCAACACAAGGTGCTAGGAAAAGAGGATGTCCACATGTAAATTAGACTAGATCCATGTCTCTGAATTATCATAAAAATCAGTTCAAAATAGATTAATGGTTTTAATGCAATATATCTAACTCTGAGATTGCTAGAGGAAAGCAGAAAGGACACATTTCAGGGTACAGGCACAGGTAAGGACTGTCTGAAAAGGACTCTAACTCTCAGGAAATAACTCCACTAGTTAGCAAACGGGATTAGGTTAAATTAACAAATCTGTGTACAGCAGAGAAGGTTATCAGCAGAGTAAAAAGATGCCCAAAGTATGAGGGAGGGGGGGTTGTCATCAATTATATATAAGATGGGTGATTAGTATTCAGAATATATAATGAATTAAATGTTTAACTTCCCCAAAAAAATCATTTAATGACTAAATAAACAAAGATATTGGAAACTTTCCAAAGAAGATATGCAAATGGCCAATATTCAAAAATATGTCCAACATCATTAGCCATTAGATAAATGCTAATCCAAACTATCCTAAGATGCTATCTCATTACAGTAAAAATTACTAACACAAATAGAACAATAAACGCAGATGAATATGCAGGGGAAAGGAATGCTTAAACATTGCTGGTGGAAATGTGAAGTAGAGCAGATGCTACGGAAATCAATAGGCATTTTCTCAAGAAGCAAACATTGAGCTACCATGTGGCTCCATATACCACCCTCAGTATCCAGGGGAAGAGTTCAAAGCATATCATAAAGGTATTCAAATATCATGTTTATGACTACAGTAGTCCCAATAGCCAATCTGTAAATCAGACTAGATCCCCACCAGTATCTGAATAGAGACAGAAAATGTGGCCTACATACATAACGGAGTTTGATTCCACCATAAAGAACTAAATCAATGGGGGGGGGGGTCGTCTTTAAATCACTTGTACTTTTTCAGCCCCAACTAAACATCACTCATTGTTCAGTAGAGCAGTGGTTCTCGGCCTTCCTACTGAAGATGCAACTCTTTAACTCAGTTCCTCATGTTATGGTGATCCACAACCACCAATTTTTTTCGCTGCTACTTCATAACTAATTTTGCTACTGTTATGAATCATAATGTAAATATTAGATATGCAGGATATCTAACATGTGATTCCCAAAGGGATGGCAACCCAGAGGTTGAGAACCACTGCAGTAGAGCAAAGGATTCACTTTCAAGGGTATGGGTCTCTTACTAATTCTATCTGATTCACCAACCACCAGAAACCACAACTTCTCAATTCCACGAATCATATGAACAGCCCTGATAATGTGTGCTTCTCTCCGAAACTTCAGAAGTCAGGTCTCTATGCCTATGCTTCTGGTACTTTAGCCATTTCACGAGCTGTGTGGCATTTTCCTGGGGCCTGAGCTGCCTTGATTTCTTTTGTGGAGATGCATAGAAACATTTAGCAGAGAAAAACGTTAAAGCATTCTTGTTGCTTTGAAAAAAGTTTGTACGAAAAAGTTTGTCTTGAGTTCAAACCTTACTGGCAAATCCCATAAAATTTGTTTTGAAAATGGTTTTATTTAATGCAAAAAATAGAAGGTTCCGCAATGATATCTCTCCAGCACCGCCACCCAAAGCCCTGATGTTGATGAAGGGCTCAGGGGAGCTCAGCCCTTTATCCTCTGTATATACTAACAGAGATGCTTATAAGATGAGAAATGCAGGTGTTTATTCTGTGTTCTCCTAACTTCTAACAACTCAAGTGAACACATCCCTCCTGCTGAAGTGCAGGGTGAACTGGAGCCTCTCCCTTTCTTCCTTTGACAGCTCCCTGTCTAAACCAGATAACAAAGTTGCTGGAAGCTGAAGCCGACCTCACAGCCATCTCCCACCCTCTGGCCTCCTGAATCCCTATAGCACCTTCTCTATATCACCTTCTGCATTGAGCAAATGCATCATACATAATTTGTTGTATGTCTTAATTTGCATGTTGTGCAAATAACTCCTCATTAGATGCCCCCCCAAGTCTCTGCCCCCTTTCTACATCAAATAGAAAGAAAATATTTGATGAAAAATAAGTGTTCCTATCAGGGAATATATGCATGTTTTTAACCCCAGCACTTGGGAAGCAGAAACAGCCAGATCTCTGAGTTCAAGACCAACTCGGGCTACAGAGTAAGTTCCAAGATAGCCAGAGCTACACAGAAAGATCCTGTCTCAAAAACAAAACAATACAAAAAGCAAAAAGCAAAATGAAAGAGGAAAATGAGAGAGAGAGAGAGAGAGAGAGAGAGAGAGAGAGAGAGAGAGAGAGAGAAAGTGTTCCTTTCTCTGTTATCTGTCACAAAACTTGGTCTTCCTAGCAAAGCTACAATTCAGTCTCCGGAACACAAGATTTATATTTTTATATTTTTTTGATCTTGACAACACTTTCCACTTGGTCTTATGATTTCTACCTAGGTTGGCTTTTCCCAGGACGCCCCCCCACACACACACACACACCCAAAAAAAAAATAAATTAAAAAAAATTAAAAACCCAAAAAACAAAAACAAAAAACGCTTTCAGAATCTGTAATGGAGTTCGACTGCTACTCTGCTGCCCCCTAGAGGTTCTTGGGGAACACCAGCCGGTTTTGCGCTATGGTAATGTAGTGAACTTCAACCTGGCAGGTATCCGGGTCTATGGGAACAAAGATGAAGCTTGAAAGCAGGTGTCCGCAATGGATACAACAGTGGGTTAAGCCTCACGGCTAAACACTCCCTGCATACGGAGCTAACCTCTTGCAGCTGAGACTAGGCAGAGTGCTGGAATAGTTGGTGCTGGAAGAGTTGATGTGGGTCTCTCTCCCTCTGGACATTTCCCCTCTGGTTCATCATGAACATTTTAAAATAATCTCTCTAAATGCTTGATCCCAGAAGAAATTCAATTTTTTTAAATGTAAAATATAAATTGATCTTTTGTCTTTTTAAGGCGTGGGCTTTTCCTTTCATCCATGAACGTCAGGATGAAGTTGCACGGAGGTTTAACTTTTGCTACTCTCCTTCTAATAAATTCTCCACCAGATAAGGCCTGTAAACTCTTCTAAAATTCTGTAATGAACGGGCCCACTGTTGCGAAGGCCTTGAATATCATTGGAACGATATGATTTAAATAAATATGTTCCAATAAGCATTACAGGAAAACAGAAGCTAAGGAATGTATATGAAGTAGATGTTTTTATGCCAGAGATTCCCAATAATGGCTCAGAAAAGCGGGTTTGTAATGTTCACATTCCAAAATTAAGGAAAAAAAAAAGAACTCACTCCCAAGTTTGATGTCTTCTAAATTTTGAATTAGTGTAGGTGGCTTTCACTGAAGAGCCTGTATATATGGAAAGAATGTTCTTAAATCATAGGTCAAATTATGTTTTTGCTTTACTCAAATAAGAATGCCACAAATTTAGATGTCGTATTAATGTACTTCCTACCCCAAAGGGTGCCGTGTATAACAGACACACTGATGTGATAAAAGCAGGGCGGGGGGGGGGCAATTTGCAATAAGAAACATAGTTCACCCCTGAAGCCCTCACACCCCTCTTTCATACAAACACTTGTCATGTCTGGGAAAGGAAACTCCTACGTTTACATGTTAATTAGTCTTCTAACTGCTGCGATCCTGTAACTGACAAGAAGTGATTTTTAAGGAGGAAGAGTTTGCTGTATGTAACCTGGAGAGCTCCGGCCATCCAAAGGTAAGGCATATCAAGGCAGAAGTTGCGGCTAGGGGCTGTGGCAGTGGGGGATGGGCTGCTGGTTCACATCTCTGCGACAGGAAAGGGGAGTGTGACTTCTCTGGCTCCTCCATTTCACCTTCTTATCCAGCCTGGAATCCCAGCTCACAGAATGGCCCCATGTGTTTAGGGCGGGGCCCCTCTCTGAAGTTCATCTTCCCCGGATCGCAATCAAAGCTGTGCCTAATCAATGCCTGAGGTTTCTCTTAACCAATCAAGTTGACAATAAAAAGTTGGTTATCACATTTTCAAGACAAACAGTTCGGCATACAGCTTAAATACAAAATAAGAATCAAAATATTCAGTAAAAAAGTACCACCCAACTGACCACAAGATGGAGGAAACTATAACAAACAGTCCTATGTGAATTCAAAATAGCCACATACAGCCGGGCGTGGAGGCACACGCCTTTAATCCCAGCACTCCAGAAGCAGAGGCAGGCGGATTTCTGAGTTCGAGGCCAGCCTGGTCTACAAAGTGAGTTCCAGGAAAGCCAGGGCTATACAGAGAAACCCTGTCTCGAAAAAACCAAAAACCAAAAACCAAAAAACAAAAAACAAAAAACAAACAAAAAAAAAGCTACATACACATTTTTAGATATAAAAGATTTCACATAAGAAAATTTAAAACCCACAACAAAGGTATATACAGAAACAGAAAACAGTGAACTAAAAGTAGATGCAACCTAGAAAAGACTAGAAAATAGAAAAGTATCCCAAAGCCAACTGTATTTTAAGATGTTCAAAATTATAAATCTTAGTGTTCTTGTTTTAAGACAGTTTTACTATGTAGTATTGGCTGGCCTGAACTTGTTCTGTAGACAAGGCTGGCCTTGAACTTACAGCAATCCATCTGCCACTGCCTTCTGAGTGCTGGAATTAAAGGCCTGTGCCACCAGACCCAGATTAAAATAATAAATCTAACTAAAAACTGAAATCACAGTTTGACAATTAAATTTAAAATGTTATTTATAGTATCACAAAATTCTGATATAGAGAAATAACTGTAACAAAATTTGTGCAACTGTTCTATATTAGTTTATTCTCTGTTACGTTGATAAAAAACACTACCAAAGTCAACTTAGAGAGGGAAGCATTTATTCAGTTTATAGGCAATCGCCATGACCAAGTGAAGTCAAGACAGGAACTCAAGGCAGGAACCTGGAGGCAGGAGCTGTAGGAGAGGCCATGGCAGACTCCTGCATACACCTTGCTTCCTCTGGTTCACTCAGATACTTCTCTTACACAACTGAATCACACCTGATTGAAATATCACTGCTCATAGTACAATGTGTCCTTTTACATCAGTTAGAAATCAAGAAAATGCCCTTCACAGAAAGGCCCATCTGATGGAAACAAATCCCAAAATGAGATTATCCTTTTCCCAGTTGACTCTAACATACATTAAGTTGACAGAATCTAATTGTTTACTCCCAAACTTAAAACTACAAACCCAGCTGCCAGAAACGTAAGTTCTTGCAAATGAAGAGCAACCTCATGTCACCATTTTGTAAAATATAATATTTAATTGTATCTCTTTTGTAGAGAGAATATCTTGTGTATAGTAAGGATGCATCTCCTGTCAATTAAAAAGCCTATATGGCTTATGGCTTAGGCAGGAAATAGATGGTGAGACATCCAGGAGGCAGAAAGGATTCTGGGATAGAGCCAGGCACAGAAATATTTGCCCAGGAAGATGTGAGTAGATGGATGGGTGGGACCTGAGGACAGGTAATAAGCCACATGGCAGAATGTAGGTTAAAATAAATGGGAAATTTTAAGTTACATCTAGTCAGAGAAAAGCCTAACTATAAGGCCAAGATATTGGTAAATATATTTGGATATTAATCTTATTTCTGGGAACATGGGACTGGGAAGTAGAACCAGGACCTAACATCTACAGTCTTTCGCAGATTATTAAATGTACTTCTCAAATTCATCTAAAGTCCTAACATCCAAAATTTCAATCAATTCAAGGGATCTTTCTATACTGTGACAGTCGATACTATGTCACTTCAAGTAAGCTTTTTTTTTTGTCTATATGATGATTGATAATTCTAAAACATAATGAAAACGAAAGAAAACCTAGACTAGCCAATGACATTTGAGGATGGAGTTATATGTCCAGAATTCAAGATGTATGTTTTGTTTTGTTATGTTCTGTCCTGTCAATATTTGAAATAGGGTTTTTATGAGGAGTGGCTCATAAAATCTCAATTCTAGCTGAGTAGCTATTAGCAGTAGAAGAGGTTTAGGTCAGGGAGAGTCATTTCTTAAGTTGTGGTCCCTGGCAGGTCACCCTGGCTTTAGTGGATGGTGCTACATCCATATATATACTGAAAACACTAACTGGACTTAGTGACTCACATGCACAATAAAGTGTATGTGTTTACATATGTGTCTGTGGGGGCAGGTTGTCTGTGTATCTGTGCGACTGTGTGTCTGTGTGACTGTGTGAGTGAATTTTGTGTGAGTGACAGTGTATGTGACTCTGTGTGTGTGTGTGTGTGCGTGTGTGTGTGTGTGTGTGATAGTTTTCAAAGGTACTCATGCAATTCAGAGGACAGCGGATGATCCTCTAGTAAATTCACTGAGTATACAAGCAAACAAAGAAATCACATTTAGCTCCTCTTTCTGTTCAGAATAGTTGACTGGTTTTATACAGATCTTATTCAAGTAACTATAGCTGCTACAGGTTCCTGAACGGAATAGCCCTGTAATATCCCATAACGTACAGCAGCCCTCCACAAACTGTGGCTCTCGTGTTCTTTCCACAGCCACTTCTGTGACAGTCCCTCAGCTTTGCCAGGGGAGATGTGAGACAGATGTCAAGTTAGGGCTGAGAACTCCACAATCATTTCTTCACTACAATGACCAGATTTGAATCTCTGTAGCAACTGCTGTCCCACTGCAAGAGAAGCTTTTCTGATGAGGGCTGAGAGCCACACTAATCTATGGGTAAAAAAGATAAGTATTTAGAAGGCAATTTGTTACTCTGTCCATTAAGTAAAATAATAGCATTATATTATTCCATCTCGCCAGCCACTGGTTCTTGGCATGGACCTTAAATCCTATCAAAAAGCGATTGGCTACTTGCATGACACTTTACACCAATAGGCGTACGTCACTATGCCTCAAGAAAATAGGAAGGGGGCACAGGGTAGAGACATTTGAAACACGGAACGGAAGCAACCTACTGGGCATGTCCACTTCCAGGCCCTGGTAGTGAAACATTAGTGCACTTTGGCACAGATGTGTTAAAGGTGATCTGCAGGATCACACTTTGTGCCTGCTTTCTGAATGATTTGTTTCAAGCTGGTCATGACTGAAGATCTCAGGATTCACAGATGACTAAGGCTGTCTTGTTTTCCTCTCAGAGTCTTCCAGCATCATGAAAGATAGCTACTAGGGAAGAGACTTCCAGATCAATACCAGCTTGACTTCTATATGTACTGAGACCAAAAGGTGTGATGTCTTCAGCAATAATATCACACCACTAAATTCTCTGCCAAAATAATTTTTTAAAATAAAAAACTGGGGTGCTGAGATAATGTAGTGGGTAAGGACACTTGTGGCCAGCCAAACCTTCTGACCTTGAGTTCAAGCCCTGAAGTTCATATAGTAGAAGAAGAGATTTGATTCCTACAAGCTTTCCTCTGACATACACACACATCTGTGGCAGATGCACAAGCTTGTGCACACACAGACACACAAATGAATGAATGAATGAATGAATGAATGAATGAATGAATGAACGAACGAAAAGTAAAAAGAATAGTAATACAATATGATGAGGATATAGAACAAGAAGAGGTCGCATTCATCACTGGCAGAGTATAAGTCAGAACAACACTTAAGATCACTGTTTGGGATTATCCTGTGTAAACTGTCTCACACTATCGCTAGATATTTACCAAAGTGAAACAAGTGCTTCTGATCAATAAACACATGTACAAGATGTACACAGAAGCTTTATTCTAAGCCATTAAAAAAAAAAAACTGTTGAGATAAGCTAAGGCTACAAGCAACCCTAATGTTCCCAGATGGACCAAAGCTGTCCAAGTTGACCAAGCTTGAAAAAAATATATATGGTGCTTTTACAAGGTTATGTTTGTAAAAGAATGGTTTCAATCAGGAATAGAGGAAGCAATTTTCAAAGAGAATGAAAGGATTTTTGTATTTTATGTTAAAATAAAAGCAAGAATATCTATTTAGCAAATCCCATCCTTAAGAAAATAGGAAAGAGGGCACAGAGTAGAGACATTTGAAACATGTGACTGAGAGCAACCTACTGGGCATGCTCTGCTCCCAGGCCCAGGGAGTGAGACATGAGTGTGCTTTCTCATGGATGTGTTAAAGAAATCTGCAGAGTCACACTTTTGGGCCTGCTTTCTGAATGATTTGTTTCACATAAAAATATGGCATGACAACTCCAGTTTTGACAACTGTAGAGGAAATAAATGTTTTTTTTGCCTTACGTATAAACTTGGATAGTCTGAGAAGCAAAAAGAGAATAGTTGTAAGTTTGTGTTCCAAACAACAAAAGGGCAGATGTCTGAGTGACTCTCATGAGATTCTTCCTTCTAGAAATGTAATTTGTTAAATGCCCAAACACGTGTGGTGTAAGCGGGGAATCAGAGCAGGACATCTACACAATGTCCAAATGCTACCCAACTATACCAACCAGCACAAGCGGCACTGCATAAGGTTCTTAGGTAAACTGTGCTGCTTGGAAGATTGAAAAGAATGCCTCTTTAGGACGTCATGGTAGGGACTTGAGTAGAAAGCTATTTAATGATCCTACAGCATCCAGCCCACAAGAATTAGTTCATGTATTGATAACTTGGAGGAAGGTTTGTCAAAGAGCTTGAACCCAGACCATTTCACCAGTTTCACCATTCCATAAGCAAGAGTATTTGCCAGTTTAATCAGTTACAATAAGTTCCTAAGAAGCTGTGGAGCAAAGAAACACTCCTCCTTTCCACGTGAGCACTGCCCAGTGCTGGCATAGGATGCTTATTAAAGACCAAAGAAAGTAAATGCTTTTGTCTCTCCAAAACCCTAAAAATATATTTAAGACATTTTCTAAAAATTTCAGTGTAGCCCTCCTACAGCATGGCATTCATCCTGTTGGCTCTAATGAACATTCCTGTAAGTATTCAAGGAACAGATCATTCTTAATATTTAAGCCTTTGAAAATGAATTTTTAATGGCCATTCGATTAATTTCACAAGGCTGGACTTACATTCTATTACATTCCTCTCTGCAGCTGTCATAACTATCAGAAAATGCATAATGGAAGGAGAATAAAAGTCACATTTGCAGTAATAAAAAGTGTGAAGAAAAATGGAAAATTTTACTGAAATACTGACATAGTGATAGGCATGCCATATTTCTGAAAGGGATCCAAAAGATATAAAAATATCAATTAATTCATCTGGAAAAGTAGATTTTAAATATCTGAGGTAGCCAAGATCAAACTTAGACTATAAAGCAATGGCCTAATAAATTTTTCATTATGTATACTTTCTTCACTATATATGTATATATGTAATATAATAACTACTAATATATAATACCATAAATAACTACTATTCTGTAAACAAGCTGAAACAACTCAGAGGGAATAATACATTGAGCTATAATGATGTCTCCCTCGGAATGTAATACTTTATGCTGCATCACACTACTGGGGGAAAGGCAGACAGAAATAAGAAGTACCGGGAGAAAAACAGATCATAGAAACTATAGAATTGGTAATCATCAATGAAAACATTAGTAGGCTTCAGCAAAAGTATCAATTAATCTATGATGACTTGAACAGGAATAGCCATTGGACTATTCAAGCCTCCCTTGTGGTTGAATGCTTAGCCCATAGTAATTGGCACTATTAGGAGGTGTGGCCTTGTTGGAGGAGGTGTGGCCTTGTTGGAGGAAGTGTGTCGCTGTGGGGGTGGGCTTTAAGGTGTCATATGCTCAAGCTATACCCACTATGGGTCACAGTCTCCTACTGCCTGTGGATCAAGATGTAGATCTCTCAGCTACTTCTCCAGCACGATATCTGCTTGCATGCCACCATGTCCCACCATGGTAATAATGGACTAAACCTCCAAGCCTATACACCAGCCCCAATCAAATGTTGTCCTTTGTAAGAATTGCCATGGTCATGGTGTCTCTTCATGGCAATAGAAACACAAACCAAGACAGATTCTGTGTATGGCAAAGACTGAGACACAGCAGACAGGATGAGGTTCAGAGCTGCAAGACGGTGGTTTTTTCTTTTTTATTAAATTATGTCATTTATTTGTATTCCAAATATTGTCCCCCTTCCCATTCCCCTATCCTGGTATTCTTCACCCCTCCCCTTTGTCTCTTAGAGGGTGCTCCCCAACTACCCTCCTCATGCACCCATCTACCCCCACCTCATTCCCCACAGCATCTCCCTTCCCTGAGACATCAAGTCTCTACAGGATTGGGTGCATCCTCCCCCACTAAGGCCAGACAAGACAGTCCTCTGCTACATATGTGCCGGGGGCCACAGACCAGCCCATGTATGCTTTTTGGTTGGTGGCTTAATCTCTGGGAGCTCTGAGGAGTCCGGGTTAGTTGATATTGTTTTTTCTATGTGGTTGCCTTCCCCTTCAACTCCTTCAATCCTTCCCCTAACTCTTCCATAGGAGTCCCCAACTTCAGTCCATTGGTTGAATGTAAGTATCTGCAACTCTCTCAGTCAGCTGTTAGCAGAGACTCTCAAAGGATAGCTGTGGTAGGCTCCTGTCTACAAGCACAACATGGCATCAGTAATAGTATCAGGGTTTGGTGCCTGGGCATGGGATGGATCCTAAGTTGGGCCAGTCACTGGATGGTCTCTCCTTCAGTCTCTTCCCCATTTTTGTCCCTGCATTTTCTTTATACAGGAACAATTCTGGGTGAAAAATTTTGAAGATGGGTGGATGGTATCATCCCTCCACTGGGTCCCTGTCGATCTACTGGAAATGGTCTCTTTAGGTTCCATCTCCCCACTGTTGGGCATTTTGGCTAAGGTCATCTCCACTGAGTCCTGGGAGCCTCTCCCTCTGCTTCTTGTGATTATTTCATTCTCCCTTCTAAGTGGAACCGAAGCCTCTTCACTCGGGCCTTCCTTCTTGTTAAACTTCATATGATCTATGAATTGTACCATGAGTATTCTTTATTTTTGTCTTCACTTATCAGTGAGTACATACTATGCATGTCCTTTGGGGTCTGGCTTACCTCACTCAGGATGCTGAAGACCCAGCTATATCACTCCTGGGCATATAACCCAAAAGATGTTCCCCCAAGTCACAAGGGCACATACTCCACTGTGTTCATAGCAGCCTTATTTGTAATAGCCAGAACCTGGAAAGAACCCAGATGTTCCCTCAACTGAAGAACAGATACAGACAATGTGGTTCATTTACACAATGGAATACGACTCAGCTATTAAAAATGAGGGCATCATGAATTTTGTAGGCAAATGAACGGAATGAGATGGAAGTTTCTTCATCATCGTCCTTTCCGTGGTCAGGGATGCCACAGCAACAAAGGAAGTGAGAAAACTAAAAGTATTTTCTGAGACAAAACTAAGAAACACCATAGCCCAAAGGCAAGTATAACCAAAGAAGAGCTGCCAGACCTGGTTAAAAAAAAATAGATGCTGGAAGGTAAGAAGAAAGCATGGCCAATCATGGCTCATAGAGAAGCCGATGACCATAGTGGCCTCCAAGGCTCACAGAGAGAGGGCAAAGGCAATTAGCGCTTTTTGGAATCAGGAAGCAGCCTCAGAGCATCTCAGTGGGTCTGTCCTGGCTAAACCCGTTTCAGGGGTAACACAACAGAGGAAGGTGTCTCTGGATTCTAAAGCTTAGATAAAAGCTGAGTCATCGTGCCTTCCCCCACCCCACTGCAGTAAAGAGCTCTTTCAAGCTCCATGTAAATTCACCCTGATTTAAAAGGGGGTGGAGGTGGGTGGAAAACAAAACAAAGGGAGGGAGAGTGGGATGGAGTACAACTTAACACTGTAAAATATAAATTACAAGAAAAATGGTTAAAAAAATACTTGACTGTATCTCATAGTGATACACAGAAAGGTTCTCTTGAGTAGCACATGAAGTACAAGAACCCTGGCAGAGAATCTATTGGCAGTTGAAAGACCCACAGGAGAGGCGACGCCCCAAATCACTCACGAGACAGTAAATGACTGCTGAGGGGTACAGAGTCACTTTTCTGTGGCGATGCGACCTCAAAGAGGCTGCTCACACATCAGTGGATAGCCTCACATCCATAAGCATATAGGCAGTACAAGTTATTCTCTGAATAATAATAATAATAATTAATAATAAGAGGAGGAGGAGATGATGATGAGTTTTCATGGGAGACATGTTTGAGAGTACTGGGAAGAAATGCAGGAAGGGTTAAATCCATGCTAGAATTTTGTCTGGTTTGAATTTGTATACTTTATGAGATGAAACTCATACCTGATACTGCTAAAATGGCCAAGAAACTGAGACTTGATTGTCATGGGTTCTAGGGGAAAACCAACCAGTATTATTCTGCCAAAGGGACATAATGATAATGTCTTCTAATAACACCACTATGCCCATAGGTCAGTGCCTCAAACAGCCCTCATCAGAAAAGCTGCTTCTTGCAGTAGACGCTAACTAACCAAGAGACCCATGACTGCACACCATTCAGAGAATGAGAGACTTTGGGGCACTCAACCCCAAATGGGATACCTCTATCTCCCTCAAGGCTCAGGGTACCATGTGTGAGAGGAGGTAGAAAGATCATAAGAGCAAAAGTAGAGAATGACTCCATGGAAACAGCATCTTCCAGACCCAACAGGGTTGATAACATAGGTATTTGTTGGTTTTATAAATTTTATTGTTCATTAAAAGATGCTTTGAGAATTATAATTAAATTGATGATGTGTTATGAGCCTGTCACATCAACAATGAACTTCAAATGTTCTTATGAATGTAACTATTGTCCATTTTTAATATTTTGATGAGAAACAGAAGTTGAATATTTTAGCGTTATCTTTCTTTCTGCTGGACCTTGCACATGCCAGGTAAGTGCACTGCCACAGAGCTACACCTCGATCCTCTTTGTGTGTTTGGGAAGAGAAGTGAGTGTGTAGTATCTGTGGTATGTGTAGTATGTGTAGTATGGTGTGCGTATGTATGTGTGGTGTGTGAGTATGAGTGTGGGGGGTTGGTTTGTGTATGGTGTGGTGTGGTGTGTGATGTGGTTTGTGTAGTGGTATGTGTACATGTGTATAGTGTATGTGTGTGTGTGTATGTATGTATGTGTCTGATGTGGTTTGTGTAGTGGTGGTAGTATGTATGCATACATGTGTATAGTGTATGTGTGTGTGTCTGTCTGTATGTGTCTGATGTGGTTTGTGTAGTGGTGGTGGTATGTATATGTACATGTGTATAGTGTATTACTTGCACATGTACTTGTAGAGGCCAGGGTATACTTCACATGTGTTTCTCCACTGTCCTCTACTCTCTTTTGTGGAAATCTCTCACAAAACCAAGAACTCAGGATTTCATCTATACTGGTCAGCTAGCATCCTCAGGAATCTTCCTGTCTCTACCTCTGATCCCACAATCCTGGGGTTACAGGCACATGATAGCATGCATAGCGTTTGTGTGGGGACTGTGGATCTGAAATCGGGTCCCCACACTTGTACATCAGCATTTTCTCTACCGATCCATATCCCCAGCCTATCAGTGCACTGTGTTGTACAAATGAAGCATTGGAATGGATTGGATTGGATTGGATTGGATTGGATTGGATTGGATTGGATTGTGTCGGATTGATTGTATTGTAATGTAGTGGTTGATTACCTCCTGACAATTATTTTGGCATCTCTAAGCATAAATATGGTAAACGAGGAACTATGGAAAGGCTCAATACCACTTCAACATCCACAAATGCAATCAAACAAGCATTTGCTAGACAGGTACTCACTTTTGACTTGGAGAGACATGAAGCTAAAACTGTTTCTACCCTAAGGAAATGAAAGGCAAGTTAGAATTGCTTACTACTGTGGCTTTCAACTATAAGCAATTTTAGCTCCCAAAGGGCAGTTGGCAATGCCTAGATGTATGGTTTTTGTGTACATGCAGGATGTGTAGCACACAACTGACATGTGGTAGTAATCCAGGCAAGAGAAACTGCAGAGAGAGCAGTAAATACGCTGGGTACTTGCTCACAGTGAAGAGATGATTGGCTCAAAACATCTGCTGTAACACACATGAGATACCCTAAGTTGGCAGGCCAGTGTCAATTGAAACGTGTCTTTCAAGTTACGAAACTTTCACATGACTGCTAGGACTAATGTTTGTTTCCCATTTCAGTAGACTAAAAACTCCAGGAGACTGGATACCAATTCTCCCCTTTAAGACTCCCAGGCTTGCTAGGCAATGGTGGTGTATGCCTCTAATTTCAGCAGTGGGGAGACTGAGTCAGGTGAATCTCTGAGTTCCAGAACTAGTTTCAGAACAGCCAGGCTATGAAGAGAAACCCTGCTTTGAAAAATAACTATCATCATCATCATCTTCATCCCCTCTGGCAATGGGTAAAGAGACACCTTGTTGGTGGTGTTGCTCTTATATTACGGCTGTCCTTTGTTTATCATGGCTCAATGCCTGAGTTGGTGGCCCAAGCCACCTAGGACATATGAAAATCCAATCAAATCTAATTCAGGTAGCACAACTCAAGAGGAGGAAGACAGACACTTGCGTTCTGCCGTGCCATGCAGTATGGACTGGGAAAGATGTCCATAGACCTTTGTGCCGTCCCCAGCCTAGATTAGACTAAACAGACCTTGAGTGCTTGCCACAATGGACCTTAATGATCTAGGTGGAGCCATCTGCCTTGGTTGCACATGAAACTCCCCGCAGGAACTTAGAAGAATAGACTGCTTACTGAGCTTGCTTTGCAACATAATACAACTGAAACAAAGGATGGCATCTGTGGGCTTTTCCTATATAAATGCAGTACTGAATATTAAACTTGAAGCCTTAATCAGAACCTTGTCTTGGCTTCATTCTTCACTTGCTCCCCCTGCCTTGTCTCTTTTAAATTTCCAGCCCCCCTTTCTGGTAAATCCAGTTCATCCATGGCTGCTGGACAGCTACAGGTGGCTCCCAAACAAGGGGCCTGAAAACGGGGGGTGGGGGGGTGGGGGGGTGTGAGGGGAGCTTGCTGAGAAACGCTGTCTTGGGTGGAGCTCCACAGAAAACATAAAGAGTAACAGTATTCTGCAAGATAAGCAAGGAACAACATTAATGCTAGTGCTAGTTATAAATTTTATTTTTTGGAGGCTGCTGTTGCAGGAGGTGCATTAAGGAGATACTTGCTAGGATGCAGAGGTGTTGACCCAATACCAATTTCACCTCGGGGTGACAGTGCAATGGGACAGGGGAATTCTAAACAGGCATTTGTCCACAGCCAAGAAGAGCTGCTGCAGGTGAGAGCAGCAGGGTTTAAAAATCAGATGTTAGAAAAATTATTAGCTCAAGTAGATTTATGCTGCCCATAGTTCCCAGAGGTAGGAATGGTAAATATACAAATGACATGAGAAAGAGAATAGGTTTCAGAAAAGCAGTTGTCCCCTGTCCAGGATGCATTAGCAAAAAAGAAGGAAAATGGATATAAGCTATTTCAAAGCTCTCCTAAGGACAGGAGGAAATCAGGATACATCCTGCTTTCTTTCTGGCTCCTACTGGAGATATCCTTAGTTCTGGTTCTGGGTCTCATAAGTAGGATATCTAGGTCCCTTTGGAACATCAAATTCTTTTCTGCCTCTGTCTATTGTTTGTCCTTGGGGTACTAATCTGTCCATGTCTGTCAACTTAAGTCTGCTTTTGTTTCTTTGTTTGAATGATTGTTGTTCTATGTTTTATGTTCAAAAGAAAAAAATGGTTAAAACCTTATCTGCTGGTCATTCAACTCTTAATTTAGTTTTAACTTGTTTCAAAAAAATAAAAGTAAGATAATTTTGTCTGGTCTAAATATATAAGATGTGTGTAGCCACTTCATTTTTATTTCTGACTGGTTTTAAAAGTGTAAATATGTTCTGCATGTCTTGGTTATAGATTATTGACTTATAAGTTATTGGGCATGATTAAAAATTTGTAACATTGGCAACAGAAAGTTAACTTAAAACAGGTAAGTCAGGATTGGAGTCATTCTAAACAACAACATGTGGCATGAGCCAACCTAGGAAAACAGGTCTCTAAAGATACTTCCAAATTGGGATAATATTTTATGTAATTCTTATCCTAGAAACTAGACCTATAAAGGATAGGATTTAAAACAATGTCTTTTAATGAAGAATTTAAAACTTTGTAATTTTCACTTTGTAACTTTACAAAGTGAAAGTAATGTTCTTAATTGATTTTAAAGAGACTGGATTGTTTAAAACTGGGTTTGTTTGTTTTTCCAAAATTATGTGTATGCTCTAATATTGCAAAATAAACTTAAAAATATAGTTAAACTGCCAATGTTCCATTAGCTGCAGTTTACAATTCAATCACAAGCTTAAGATTTTAATTCCCCCATATTTGTAATTAAGAGGAAAAAAAAATCAAGCAATTAGAAATGATTGCAAGAGTAATAAAAGAGTTAAAATGAGTTAAAATAGCTGTATCATTGTTCTGGGCTGCTGCCAGTTTTACACAAGTTTTATTGGATACAGTGGTAGAAGCAAATTTAACCCCCCAAAATTGGAAAGGAGATCTCAGTGGCAGTTTATCTGGGATCAAACAAGGTATCAATGAATGTTTCAGGAATTTGTGAACAGACTGCTAAAAGCAGCTGGCAGAATTTTTGGAGATCCTCAGTCAGGAGGACTTCCTTTTGTTATGTTCGTTTGGTTTGGTTTGGCTTATGAGAATGTTAATGCAGCCTGTGTGCCCCCATCCATTCATACAAAGCCAAGACAGAACTTGATAAACAAAGGGAAACAGGAGGAGGAGTCAGCCCAGACCCCAAGGTATGCACAACAGGCAGCCTACTGGGCCAGGAAGCTGCTTCTTAGCCAAGAAAAATCCATTTCTGAACTTATCAGAGCAACCTCAGGAAGCACAGGATTGACCTCAGTTCCACACAGTACTGACCCCAGAAATAGGAGTTCAAACCCCGCCTACAGGAGTGTTTTAGACCCTTGCCCCAATGGAGTACTACTCAGCTATTAAAAACAATGAATTTATGAAATTCTTAGGCAAATGGATAGATCTAGAGGATATCATCCTGACTGAGGTAACCTAATCACAAAAGAATTCACATGATATGTACTCACTGATAAGTGGATATTAGACCAGAAATTTAGAATACCCAAGATAAAATTTGCTAAACACAAGAAAATCAAATAAGAAGACCAAAGTGTGGATACTTCATTCCTCCTTAGAATAGGGAACAAAATACACATGGAAGGAGTTACAGAGACAAAGTTTGGAGCTGAGACCAAAGGATGGACCATCCAGAGACTGCCCCACCCGGGAATCCATCCCTTAATCACCCACCAAACGCAGACACTATTGCATATGCCAGCAAGAGTTTGCTGATAGGACCCTGATATAGCTGTCTCTTGTGAGGCTATGCCAGTGCCTGGCAAATACAGAAGTGGATGCTCACAGTTGCCATGGACCTGGCCTAGTCGGCTCCCCTCAATCCGTGGGAATCAGGGGTTTGTACAGATGGGCATGGAGTTGGCGGAAGTGGGGTGACAAGCAGACATGACACAAGGCAGTGTGGATCTGAATGCAATTTGTCAAATTGAGCATCAGACTTTTTATACAGAAGAAAATAGGGAAGTTAGGTGACACACTGGCAAGGTACAATGATGTTACTGGATTCTTACACAAAACAGAGGAATGCAAACATGGAAGGACTGGCAGGAACCAACTGGGATAAAATTCAATGTTAACAACTGGGATTAAAAAAAAAAACTCCACCTAAGGTCCACTTAATCTTAGAAGCCATAGTTCCTATTGTAGCCTTTTGTATAGTCCACCTTCCCCTAGGCCATTGTAAATACTTGTATTTGGGTGTAACTCAGCTAGTTCTAAGTATCTACTCTAGTTCCTGCTCAGGCCACAAACTTCCTTATTCCTAGATAATGGTAAATTTCTGTGTAGGGCGGTGACTTAGCTATCCATGCCCAGGGTCAGATCAAGGACTACCTAGAATCTAACTTAGCTATATGTCAAAAATTCAATCCTTAGAAACACTTATAATAAAGCAATATTAAGGGAAAGCACACAGATCTGTTTATCAACTAAAGCAAGGACATTGGAGCATTTTTATACAGGATGCCACGGTTCCAGGAGACTAAGTTTCCATGAACTTTTCACTTCAGGACAGTACCTAGGTTTTGGGGTCTGTTGCGCTTGTCACTACTGGAATGGATGTAGCACACAGTCATCTATTGGATAGAACACAGGGCCCCCAATGGAGCTAGAGAAAGTACCCAAGGAGCTGAAGGGGTCTGCAACCCTATAGGAGGAACAACAATATGAACTAACCAGTACTCCCAGAGCTCATGTCTCTAGCTGCATATATAGCAGAAGATGGCCTAGTCAGCCATCATTGGTAAGAGAGCCCCCTTGGTCTTGCAAACTTTATATGCTCCAGTACAGGGGAACACCAGGGCCAAGAATAGGGGACTTTCAGGATAGCATTTGAAATGTAAATGAAGAAAATATCTAATAAAAAATTGAAAAAAAAAACGATTAAAAGGTTAAGCTACTGACTGAATTAAGTATTTCTTACTACATGTCCAGAAAAAAAAGAAATAGAAGTGTGTCACTGTGGGAGTGGGCTTTGAGACCCTCCTCCTAGCTGCCTGGAAAACAGTAGTCTTCTCCTGAATGCCATTGGGTCAAGATGTAGAATTCTCAGCTCCTCCAGCACCATGCCTGCCTGGATGCTGGCATGCTTAGCCAGCCACAATTAAATGTTCTTTATGACAGTTGCCTTGGTCATGATGTCTTTTCACAGCAACAATTTCCAAACTCAGACAGGTGACCTAGCTGTAGCAGTGCTGGAGAACTCACCCCTCACCCTAGTGGTGCAGATAAGAGAGTCGGCTTGCTGACCAACTCAGCTGCCACCCAGACCCAGATCCAGGGCTCTAGTTGGCCCACCCCCAAATCTATATCATCTGTGAACAGTTGGGACTCGTATAGGGCTGGTCCTGCTGAACCAAATCTGCAGGATCTCCATGACACAGGGCAGCTTCAGGAAGTCCCAGTGAGGCTCCAACATGATGGTGTCACAGAAGTCAAAGGTCTCGAACCAGACCAATGAATGACTCATTGCAACGGACATTTGCAAGAGAATGTGTGTGGACAGAGGGATATACTATGGACACACTATGGCACACTACAGCCTCCACAATGAGATGTTTTCTATGCTTTTTGCTTTTTTGTTTTTGTTTGTTCATATGCTCTTTATTTCAGGAGAGGGAAGGTTGCAAGGTTGAAGGATATATATGAGGGGATGGGGAATGGGGACATGAGCAGGAATGGAGTGAATGATGTAAAAACTCACAAGGAATCAATTTTTTTAAAAAAAAAAGACCCCTCAAGCTTTTTAAACTAGGTATGTTATGAATATTTGTCAAGTAAAATAATTAAGTATTGCAATATTAGCATACCCCTCATTCTCCAAAATATTTGTTTGACATTTGCGTTCTAGAATTCTAGGGACCTCCTACCAGGTAGGCCAGTGCTCTACCACTGAAGCCTATCACACGTTCCCTTTTTACTTTCTATTTGGAAACAAGTTTACACACTAAGCCTCCGGAGCAACTAGGACTGTAGGCCAGCACCACCAGTCCTGGCTAGAATGAATTCCTTTGCAGATCATCTCATTGTATGCATATATTTTTCACAACCCAATTTAATAAGGGTCTAACCTCCTCTTTAGCCCACCACCCACCAGAGGTAGTGAAAAAGAAGGGTTATTAGAATACAGGGGGAAGTGAACCTCTTTAGAAATGTCCTTTGGGATGATTCCAATCTTCCTTGTCCTCAGTCCAGTCCACTAGCCATCACCAAACACGAATCAGCAGCTGCAGTTCAGCCTACTTGGCAGATACCACACAAGCAAGGGCAGCTCAACCCAGAAGAGACCGGAAGCTGGCCCTTTGGCGTGAGTTTGAGGAAGCAGCAAAAGGCCACAGGGATCTCATGAGAAGCTCTTTGCCCGTTCCTCTCTATGACATCATCACAAGTGAAGCTCAGCAATATGACGCAAAGCAACGCAATGCATGTCCTCAGCAAAGACAAGCAAGGCAGAGGAAAGAGAGCCGATGCTCGAGCTCCCATGTCTAAAGGTCATATTTATATTCTTTCTAAACATCGTGTGTCCTCTCACAATTTTGCTATTCAAAACACCCTTTCACCTTTGCCTGCCTTAACAAAATATTCCTTCACCTGTCTGCCCCAGCAAAACACCATTATAACCTAACTGACTCTCCAAAGAAACCAGAAGTTTCCACTCTAATCTCACTGTATACCTTTTAATGATCATTGAAAGTGATGTGGCTTTTCTTTTTTTCCAAAAAGTTCCTATAAGAAGGTTTCATATCTCAGGCAAATAAATGCAGTGTTGATGTTAGCACTACAATACATAACAATATTGTTATGTATTGTAGTGCTAAGTGTGGGACCTCAAGACCTTGTTACCCCAGAGATGAGAGAGTCTACATGTAGACCCAAATGAGGCTATGGGACCTTTCCCCCAAGTTCTTTCTGATTGGTGAATAAAGATGCCTACAGCCTATTGCTGGGCAGAATAGAGATAGGCAGGCTTGGTGTTCTCAGCCTTGAGGTCTGAGGAGAGCATGAGGGAGAGAGAAGAATGTGAGACAGGAGAAGCCACTATGGAGTAAGAATATTAAAATAATGGCCATGTAGGTTGGCTAATTGGAGTTAAGAGCCCACAGATGAAACATGGCAAATTATATAATGGGATCACTGGCTGGGAAATAAGCATAATAGCATAGAAGATAGCTCTTGTGCTGTCTAAAGCTTATTATAAAAATAAAGGTTGTATGTGTGTGTGTGTGTGTGTGTGTGTGTGTGTGTGTGTGTGTGTGTGTGTTTTATCGAGGAACTAAATGGTCAAAGGTGGGGTAGAAAGCCAGGATTGAGATGACATATTTTCAACAACAATGCAGCATTTCACTGAGTCAAAGGACACCAGCAGCACCCTGTCCCAGAGGACTGAAAGGAAGACACTGCAACATCCAGGGACAAAATTGGCCTAGAGAGCAAAGAGACAGATGAGTTACATGGCTAGACAGTTACATGGCTGCTTTCATTCATCAAGGAGTGTGCAAACAAAGGCAGGACAAAGGCTCTTCTTGGGTTGAAGTGAGCTGGTGCCTAACTACTTTTTATGTACATGTACATGTGGCTAAAGATGACTGTGCGGCCATCTATTCCCTAGGGCTGATTTCTTCCTCCTCACTCCAACAGAATAAATGTCCCAGGAGGCTCCAATCCCTGTCCAGTTTTATGGGAAATTCATTCAAGGCTGGAACAAGCTATATGGATGAACTAGATGATAGTTCTTTTTTAAATCATGCCTTCCAAGACATTCTGCCCAGAGAATCATTAAGCCAGTAGTTCTCAGCCTTCCTAACGATGTGCCCCTTTAATACGGTTCCTCATGTTGTGGTGACCCCCCAACCATAAAATTACCTTTGTTGCTACTTCATAACTGTAATTTTGCTACTAGTATGAATTGTAATGTAAATATCTGGTATTCAACCCCTGTGAAAGGGTCATTCAACACCCTTCCCCCTAAAGGATTGAAACCAATAGGTTAAGAAACAACTGGTTAAGCAAAGGAAATTCTGAAAGTCTCTTCATCATCCACGTGCCCTGCCAGACAGGTGACTGTTGATGGTGCGGGCTGCTGCATAAGAGCATTTGGAACTAGGAGTAGAGAGAGTGTGAAAACAGTCTGTACGTTCGTTTAAAACCCCAGCACCTGCAGTTGGCTTACACAAACCTCAGAGAGCTTGCCAAGATAATGGAAATGCTTGGAAGAGAATTTTTTTTTTCTAAGAAGTTGTGTGAAACGGGATTGGGTAGGGATGGTAGGGAGGGTGTGTGAAGGAATCAAAAAGTTGAAACATGAGAGTTTGGAATTTATCAAAAGATTGCAGGTTATTAGAGTGAGAAACAGGAAATGGGTCATTTCATGTTGACCTGAGAGGGGCTTCTTAGTTCATCCAATGTCCGGTGTGCCTGTTACCTAAAAATACTATAATGACTGTGACTGGGCATAGACATTAAAAAGATTCTAGCCAGTCTGAGCATGGCAAACATGGCCCTGGCAGGTCTTGCCCTTCTCCCCTAGTCCCTCTGCCTTGCAAAACAAAAAACAAAAAACAAAAACAAACAGAAAACAAACAACCCCCCCCACAAACAAAAACAAAAACAAAAACATTAGATTACATTCCTGATGCTAGCTACCAAGGTCAATTCTCTTATTAGGCACTTCTCCTAAGGCTGACTACCAAACTCCAGCTATCAAAGTATTGAAGACCAGCAATCAAAAACTCCCTTTGGTTCACCTAACATGATCAATTAAGATTAAACACCTTATCCTAACCTGAGGTTTCCTCTTTACCTTTATTACCCCGCCATTTGCCTATGGATGGACTATATCTGCCTCCAGAAGCATCCTCTGTGCCTCTGTCCCCCTCCCCCTGTCCTCTGTCTCTTGTCTCTGTCTTTTATTCCTTGCTCTGTGTCCCTCTAGGGCAAATACATTTCCTACGTTCTGAAAACTTAGCCTCCGAGGTCCTGAGGCAATTAGGGAAATAACAGGCAATCAGGACCAGCAATCGGGACCCGAGTTCAGTCAGGCTAAGACTTTCTCTTCAAGATGCAGAAGCCATTCTCAGACTTGCCTCTTTTTATTTCCTCTGCTGTTCTTTGTAGGTTTCCTCCGGAAGACATTAGCATAGAGGAGAAGGTCAGAATGTGACTATGACCCAGAGGAAGGATTGTCCGGCTGGACTCACGCTGTGATTCTGTCAGAGTCACAGGGTTTTGATGGGAGACATTGTCCCCAGAGGTTTCCATCACAAGGTGAACACATGCGAGGTTAAAGAACAAATTTAAGTCAATTATAGACACAATCTAGTCACTGTCACATGATCCCCAATGGCACTTTCGTTTTTCTTTTAGAATTCCCATATAAGACTAAACAAAACTCATGCGTGAGTTAGTCAAGGTCAACGCTTTAGCCACAAAACCTTCAATTTTCCAGTAAAATTCTTTTTTTGTAAGCAGTAACTTTTTAAATGCCACAAATACCTACTTGTACAGAGATTGATCTGTACCTGAGACAATAAGCCTGACTCGGGAGAGCTCTCAAAACCACATGCGACCATAGAATAGACTGGAGCAATGACTTCCCATTACTATGACATTACTGTACTATGTACATTACCCTATCTGAGAGGTATTTACCACCTTCTTCCTTCTCAACTCACCTAGAGTCCATGCCTGCCTGAACCTGTAAATTCTACCCACAGACTGTTATTGTTTAATCTTCTCCTGTGTCCATCTTCTGTCCAGGTGAATAGTGTCCCTCTCTGGCCAACAGTTATCCACTGGAGAGGGAGCTCCAGAGGTCCACAAGTCTCACCACTTGGCTTACAACGAGCAAATAAGTTCCAGAGAAGGGAAACAATTTCCTCAAAGTCATCTAGATTGATGAAGGCACAAGCCATGATCCAGGTGGACCAACTCATCTATACTCTAGTGTGCCATCTTCCCTGACCTTTCCAGCTAACTGAAGAATTTCCTCTCTCACCAGCTGCCCATTCTCAGGACAATGATCTGGGAAATATATAAATATTTTGGAATTATCTGCCCATCACATAGCAAGGATCTGATGCATTCAATTTTATTTCACATAGTGAAATGGGAAGTAAAATGTGTCCCTTAAGCAAGGATGTTCACGTAGCCCGTATTTGCTTAAGTCTTCCAAGAAGAGGCCATGTGGGGTATGAAAGAAACAAACATCAAAAGCAAAAGTCTGGATTCAAGATGGCGATAGTAATCTTGAGGTAGGTCAATTATTGCATGGATCAGTCACTTATGCTGTCATTAAAACCATACTCCAGGCTGGAGAGATAGCCCAGTGGTTAAGATCACTGACTGCTCTTCCAGAGGTACTGAGTTCAATTCCCAGCAATCACATGGTGGCTCATAAACATCTGTACTGACATCCAATGCCCTCTTCTGGTGTGTCTGAAGACAGCCACAGTGTACTCATATATATAAAATAAATAAAGTGTACTCATATACATAAATCTTTTTTTAAAAAAAGAAATTATGAAAAATTGTATCCCATGGTCTTTCATTTGGATTGGGATTCTTATTCCAACTTTTAAAGTAATAAATGTAAAAAAATATAGATGTATACAGTGTCAAGGTAAAGATTTTAGAGTGGGTATAGTCTCACAATGTTTTTAATAAGTGCCTGCCAATGGCTAAGGCATCCTATTTTTAAGCCTTAAAAATTATAAATACATGATTTTTAAAAGCACAGGACAGTATAGTCATGTGTCAAATCACCTGTCACGTGTCAAGTCACCTGTCACGTTATTGGCTGTCCCCAACTTCATTCAACTCTTAAATGAAACTAAGACCCTCACTAACACCTTTCCTGCAAAAAAATACCTCTTCCCTTGCATTTTGAAAGGAGTGATGTTTTGACAGCAGAAACCTTTTTCATTTCACTTCCTCTCTCAGTTGAAGAGTTAGAGTGACCACAAGGTCTCATCCACCCACCAAAATCTTCCTATTAAGTGGCGATTTCCCCTCATCTTGGATTTTTCCATGATAAATTAAAGATCTCTAGAGATCCATCTGTTCTGCTGATGAAAACACTCTAGACGATTTGCTCCAAGATTTATGTGAACTGAATGCAGGTCCCTATGAATTACCTATGTAAATGTATCCTAAATAGGAAGACAAGATTCCCACCCCAGAGAGGCATCATGGCGCGGGAAGTGCCTACATTTCTTCTTAGGAGGATTGTTTTTAATGATGTGTGCGCGTGTGTGTTTGTGTAGGGGTAGTGATGGCGAAGACACCTGAGGAGGTTTGCAGGCATTGGATGCCCTGGCATCAGACAGTCATGAACGGCCCAAAGCCGGTGGAGGACACTGAGTTCTGGTCCTCTACAGAAGCAGCACACACTCACTGAGCACACTGAGCCATCTCCCCAGCCCCCCAATTTTGAAATGTCTGAGACAAATGGGTTCAAGCCCTGATTCTTCTTCATACCTAACTATAAGTTTGAACAAGGTACCTAATTTGACTTAACACTGAGACTTCCCGTGTTTAGAGTTTTGTGATAATTAATGCAAATGCAAAGAATCAATCAAGAACTGTGGGTACAAGTGTCCCTGAGGTGCCTGCGCTGCCTACCAGACATATTGCTGCAGCTTAATGAGATTCTTAACAATAGAGTGGCAGGAGAATGGAGAGTTCAAGCTTGTAAAGAACTGGGTTTATAGATCTAAACTTGAGATTTCTTTGGAGACTGAGGCAATCTGAGTTAGCGAGTAAAAGCCAGGAAGGAAGAAAGCAGCTCCTCCAATCCCCCAAGTGACAGACACGAAAGCAAAATGAAATCTTAAGGTTTATTTTATGTTCTCCCATTTAGCCCTCTTCCCCTTAAGTAAACGATGAAGTTGACAGCAAAGAAAACTAGATCTCTGAATCTTTACTAAAGCCCCGAAGGACAATCCATCAATCCAAGGCAGAGAGGGGAGTGACCCAGAGAACAGGTTCCCATCTCCAATGCCCCGCCAGCCTTAGATGAATTATGACTTTTAAGGGTCATGCCATAGCGGGACCTCTGTTGTTGGGATTTATTTTTGTGTTGAGAAAGTGTCTCATTCAGACAAAGCCAGCCACAAACTTTCTATATAGGGAGATCTCTCTTCCTTAGTTCCCTAATAATGAGCACACGGATGGGAGACAAAGATGACAAAGAGCCAGACAGTCATCCTTCCTTCTGGGTGACTGTTGTTATCAGGCTGTGCAGTCAGTCATATTGTGTAAACCGGTGGTTCTTCAGGCTGTGCCTTGCCCTAGGCAACTCCATTTGAACAAGCAGCTTTGGCCCTATAATAAGTGCATATCACAGGCAGGGTGGCCTTACACCTATTGGATACATGAACAGCATCCAGTGTCACCCATGAGGCTAATAAATAATTTATTCTTAAAAAGAATAGTACAACTATAAACTTATCACCAAAAGGCACATGAACAAACTATCAGGAAAACCAGGCCTGGGAATTTATTGAACAAGCCAGACCAAGGAAAAGGTTCTATCTCTTTCATCTGGACCCCAGAGAACGCTCAAAACCATGATGAAGGTCCCAACTGACCTGTTAACCAACCCCCCCCCCCCCCCCCGCCCCCAAGTGTATGCTTCAAGGGACTGACAGATCTCCCACTTGTCCCTGGCTTCAGCTCTGCTCAGTCCCCACTACTGAAACAGCCTACTCAGGCTGCCATTTGTCCACCCTCCAGGTCATCCATTTGGACCTTTGCAACCTCCATGGGGCCCTCTCCTCTACAGCTTGGCTCAAGCCCGAGGCTCAGTTCGGCTCTGGTCCTATAGCTGAATTTTAGAGCACCTGCAGCAGCTGCTCACCAGAGTTAATTAGCAGATCTTCCCCAATCCCTAGGAAATCTGCCTTGCATCCCTATCAGCACCTGGTTTCTGCTTCTCTGTGGGGCCTTTTTGGGATTCCCTGAACTCTGCTATGGCCTCTAACACTTTGCAACTACACACAAACACCACACATCACACATTTGTATATGCACACTACACACACACACACATATATACACCACACACACATACACCAAACTCACACAAGATCCCCACCCCTCCCTATACACACACACACACACACACACACACACACACACACACACACACCCTTATGCCTTGGGAGTAATAGAGGGTTCAGTGGTTAAGAGCACTTGCTGCTCTTTCCATAGAGCAGAGGGCAGACCCCAGTAGTCACATCACGTGACTCTCACCTACCAGCTATCTCCAGCTCTAGGAGGACCCAATGCCTCTGATCTACACAGATACCACTCGAATGCACAAAAACAAGCATATACATACAATCTAAAAATATAAATCTTTTTGTAAAGCTGAATTCCTTTAAAAAAATAAAAAAAGGAAATTTCCCTCAGCAGGATAGACATGTGAACCAATAAACCAACACCGTGTTGTGACCAGCAGCCTGAACTGCAGGAGAAAGCATTGCAAAAGCCAATCTGGGGAAATCTCCGATCAGTGACAGGGAAGGACCTGTCCGTGTGCACAGGTGATGTGCACAGGTGATGAGCACAGGTGATGTGCACAGGTGATGTGCACAGGTGATGAGCACAGGTGATGTGCACAGGTGATGTGGAAGTGAGCGGGAGGCTTGTGCTAGTCCCAATGCCTCCTCCTTGGTCCTCAGGCCCCCACCCAAAGCACAATTAGCCATTTAGTTCCACTATTGTATATTTAATGATCTGCAAAGTGACTTCAGAAAGATTTTCACTTTTAAAATGTTTCGACTCAACGTGGCCCCACTAACTCTCAAACCAACTTTTACCTGCAACTGTAGATCATCCACTTCAGAAGAGAAAGGCAGAAGGCAGAGGAACATCTACTCTTGATATAAGTGAGACCCAGGCCCATGAAAGATCTAAGAGCCTGCTGAACAAATGTCTTTTTTTCTCTTTTTTTAAAATCAGACACATGCAATTTTGAATTATAGCTCTAGCCTTAAGGCACTTTATCTTTTATTGTAAGCACAAATTATGTAAAGCGATTTTCTAGGCTAAAGACAGACTGGTAAGAACCCAATGGGATATGTATGAGGGAAAGGTATTAAGCTACATTCCATATACTTACCCTTGACCTCAGAGCGTCTTAGGTTTGTGGCCTGGAATTCTGGGGATTAAACAATGGGTGTTAAAATTACCAACACCCGGAGGTCTTTGCACATTTATGTGTGAAATATACATACTGTGTTCTCTACTATGATGGGGTGTGGCAAATGGGAGCAGGGGCAATCAGAATTAATGTGCTAAAGCCTTATTATTCATGTAATAAAATTTTGGCTGAAAGTAAAGCATTTAAAGTACAGTGTGGCTAACTGTACTTGAGATGTTGTTTCTGGTATATTCTGGCAGTTGACCTGACCTCAGAGCAATGGTTTTCGAAACATAATTGCCCACACAAACAGTATACCTGACTTGGTTTTAATATATACAGTATACCCAAATGGTCAGAGTAGCTTCATAGACTATGATAGGAACCAATGAAATCAGCCTATACCAACTCTAAATACAAGGGTACAAAGTTATGAATCCTTCATAGATCACAGAAAGGAAAGAGACACACACCAACCAAAACAGCTCAACGTGGTGTACTTGGTTAAATATTGTAATCAACTAAATTGAACTCAAAATTAGAGATGTTAAGGAAGTCCAGTGAGAGGAGCCGCCTCAGGCTCTCGGTTCTGAGGACGCAAGCTTTCATTTCCATCTCCCACAGCACCATCTGATGTCAGCTGCCATGACTGGGTAATGGTTATCAGTACCAATATAAACCAAATCCATACCCAGGATGAGTATGCGCTTCTGTCCCAGCATTCCAAGGGGGATGTCCCCAGTTAGAAGAACTGGGATTGTATGGCCCTCATTGGTGACTGGGACCAAGGAAGTGTGCGTTTGTGTCCACTGGCTTTTCCGATCAGGATCTGCGAAGCAGCTGTTTAATAAGGCCACACTCTAGTGGAAGATAATTATATACCACTAGGAAAGCAGGAGGAATGAACACAGGCTGCTCACTCTGCAGATTGCTAAACTAAAGGTAGTGTCTTTACTTACGGACCACTTCTGCATTACCAAGAAAACAATCTCAAAGCCAGCTGGGTGTGGTGGTACATGCTTCTAGGTTGTAGTCTACCATGTCCAGATGAGTCCTCTGAGCTTAGCACAAAACAGAGGACTCCCTTTTCTTAGCGGGGCTTCCTCTTCTCTACCTGATCTAAGGAGCCTGACCTCCAAATCTTCTATCAGAGAAATGTCACATAGTCCTTGGCAAACCTGTTAAGTTCAACACCCCCTGCCCGCAAAGCCCCTTAAAAATCAGTCAAGTGCTTGGGATTCCTGGAATGACTCTCCATGCAGATGAGGCGTTCCCAGTATTAATTTCAACTCTAGCCAATGATTTACATTCACCCTAGAAACTCCTCCTCCGCGACTCTCCGAGGTTCATATATAGCCTTGGTCCACCCCAAATAAAGTGTGTGTGTATGGTCACCAGTTGTTTCACTGAAGAGAGTCTAAGAGAGAGCTGTTCCATTAAGTATCGTCAAATGGAGCCGCATCACTAAAACCATCAGATAAGCTTCCCAACCACGACCCCAGTTCTCACTTTCAGCCAGACTGGGATCCTGCAGACCCCATCCATACTGGACTCAGCTTCATTCTCCCAGCCCAAGTGTGCATCAGCGCCAGGACACCCTGAGGGAGAGAACGGGTGACACAGAACCACAGCTAGTCCCCAAATCGCATTTCACAGATACATATTTGATATCCCACCACTCAGCCCAGGCTGAAAAACCTAGAGTTCCAGGCTAAAAGTCATGTGACTAGTGAGAAAGAAAAGTGATGAAAGAGGAGGGGGAGGGGCTTTGAGATGACAAAGTAATAATGACAACAGAATTCCAAGGCCAGTATGTTTCTTTTTTATTTTTTTGTGTTTGACTTGAGATTGTTGAGTGATTTATAAGCATTACATTAATTCCCATGCAAAACTCCAAGAGCCTGATTCCAACTGGCCAAAATCCAACCTATATGAGTCTGGACATTCGAGACCAAAACAGCCACCGTTGCTTGCTTGACGCTTCCATTAGCAGACATCATCGGTGTCATCAAGGTCAGCAGGGCCGTCCACGACTCAAGCACCACGGTTTGCCTCGAGTTTACACCAAAACAGGGGCCAACACACCCTGAAGCACCCAAGTCTGTCAGATAATAGGACTCCCTTCTTCCGACGGAGCTAACTAGGTATTTCCTGGTTTCCTGCTCTACGGTGACACCTGCTTTGAACAGGCATGGTTATCTTCAATCTGGGGACAATTCTGCCTGTCAGCTTCCCTCAAGATCTCAGAAGAAGTAAAGGGACTTTATAAAAGGAAAGGGGAAGAGAAGATCTCTAGAACCCCCCCCCCTCCTCAAAGAAATAAATACAAAGACACCCACTCGATCAAGTATTATCTCCCCCAGCTTCAGATGGTCAGTGAATAGGTGTATAAAGCTTTAAGAACTCCCCTCAAAGAGGCAGAAACCAGAGCTATCAAAGGGGGTAAAAGGGGACCCACAATTAAAGGGGAACTAGACAAAATGTAGAGACTCATCCTACTGACCGGGAGAACTGGACTAAACGAGAGGTGACAACAGCCTTTTCCAGAGAGGTGTCAATGGACGCTAAAACACACATCGAAGCTATGACAATGGCAAAGACTTCATTAGTGCAAATAACAATTAGAATGGTGTGCTCCTTAATAGGATTTAAATAAGGCTTCAAATAATTACAAACACTAAAACTAACATTTGGAAACCTTAATTCTGTTTGGAAAGCTATCAAACCCTCCCTCCCAAGCCATCCAATGTTTGCTGATTCGAGAACAATTACATTCAATGAGGTTGCTCAGAAACACAATATACATCACTCTCTCTTGAAGTTTCCGTGTCTCGTAGAAAGGGGGAAACTGTTCTGACTGCTGGTGCAAAGAAATAAACGCAGCCAGCGTGCACAGGGCCCGCAGGTTCTTAGGACTCTCAGTGAAAACTTGGGAGAAGAACAAGGTCGAAGACAGAACATCAGCCGAAGAGAGTGTGTTCAAATATGTCAGGAGGAGATGTGTTCCCCCAAACCCACCAACAAATCTACACTGGGTGTGGGACAGAAAGCAAGCAAGAGGATTCATGGGCAGTGTCATCTATGGCTCAAGTTCTCCTTTAAAAAAAAAGTGAACACCAAGAAAAATAAAAGCCCACAATAACTAGAAATCAAACAGCAAAATCAAGGCAGAATATGAAATAGTAATAATACTGTTTCAGAGCCCGCATCATCCTGCAGAACCTGTGTTCTTACCAAATCCAATGTTAGCTGGATATGTAAAAAAAAAAAACAAAAAACAGAACGACAGTCACAAATCACACTACACAGTACGTAAATTTTAGAACCAAGAAAGGAGGAAAAGAAGTCAACAAAACACTCAGAAAAATTTATCGTCGATTCTGAAATGGGGCCTCGTGACGTCATCGGGGTTAATAAAGACTGAGATGGACTTCCCTGGATTCTCAGTCACTAGCTGCTGCAGTTTTTTTGCCAGCCGGTCATCGGGCTGATTGGGGTCCCCGCCATCCGACTGCGGGGAGGGGATGCTGGTGGTGCTGCCCCGACGCTGGAGCTTCAGCGTCAGCCGATTGGCCGCCTTCACGTGCTCGATGGCGGTGCGCAGGTGCTCCGCGGGATCGGAGCGAACCGAGGAGAGCTTCCGGGCGTGGAGCATGACTGTCTCCTCCGACAGGTGCTCCAGCATGTTGCACTGAGGGATGAAGTAATTAGGGCACATCTTGTTGACCAGACAGTGCTGCAGGTCGTCAATGAGGCCCAATAAAAAGTGGGCTGCATAGTCTTCTTGAGCCAAGTAGCTGGCCGGGAGTCGATCACAGGCCCAGAGCATCATGCTCCGGAGGTGATAGGGGCTGATAGCCTTGGGCCTCGACAGGAGTTTGATGATGATGGCTTTGCAGGCTTGGTAGGCCTGCATTAGACTGCCTGAAATGCACTTCTTCAGCTGCACCTCACTCCTGGCAAAGGACAGTCGCCACTCATTGTCCTTCTTGCCTTTGTAAGAGCAAGCGGGCACCAGGTAGAAGCCACTGATGACCTCTTCTTCGGTGATCTTCCCATCCCAAAAGTGGTTCTCCATGAGCCAGCTCTGAGCCACCGCGGGCCAGCCTTTGAAGGACACCACGGGGACGATGTCGTACAGCATGCGGCTGCTCCCCACGCCCAGAATGATGGAGATGATGGTCCCGTTCTTCTCTACCTTTTCCACCTTCGGCATCCCTCTCTGGGGTTTCTTCTGTATCTCCGAGAGGACTATGCTGATGGAGTCATAGAACCAGTCAGCCACTTTGGTGGGGGAGAAGAAGTAGTTGGTGGCACCGTTGATGTGGTCGGCGATTGTGCAGCAACCTTTCCATTTACTGATTGTCCCCTCGTCAAAGAGCCGGAGGCTCAGCCAGGAGTGGCACAGGGCTGAGTGGCGCATATCGAGCGTCACAGGCTGGTTACGGTCATGCAGCTTAAGGGCGGGCACCAGAAGGGTAAAGTCCATATCATAGTCAGTGCCCCGGGCATAGACATTTAACTCATCTAGGTCCAGGTCCACCACACCTTCCCGGACTCCTCCAGAGAGCAACAGATACTCGTTGGCCACGGGGAGTTTTTGATCTAGCTTTTGCACCATTCCTAGGAACAAAGAGAGAAAACACCATTACCGGAAGCATACGGTTATGTGCGTTATTAAGGAAAGCTCTGACCTCCGAGAATAGAACACACCAGTAGGGCTGGAGAGATGTCTCAGTGGTTAAGAGCACTGACTGCTCTTCTGGAGGTCTTGAGTTCAAATCCCAGCAATCACATGGTGGCTCACAACCATCTGCAGTGAGATCTAATACCCTCTTCTGGTGTGTCTGAAGACAGCTACAGTGTACTTACATATAGTAAGTAAATAAGTAAATCTTTAAACACACACACAACACACACACACATACACACACACCCCAGATCCCAGGTGCTGCACAGATCCAGCTAACAACGACACTGTTCTTTCTTACCAGCACCAGGGTCTGCCCTTTCCCAGGTAGAAGGGCTCTGATAGATTATTAGTGTGAAAACTAATCTACCATAAACCAGGCCAGCTCTCCCCAAGTCAGCCCCTTGACTAACAGGCTCTCCACACACTCATTTAGTCAGAGAGCTTCCGTATGCTCCAACTCTTCCTGACCTTGTCCTGCCAAATCCTACCTACACCTCATCCTCTCTGTGTCACCACTGTCCCTGTTCTCTGTCCTGAAGCCATCTGAGGTCATCACGTGAAAAGTCAGGTCAGGCCTAGGGTTCTGCCAAAGCAGTCTCCTCCTTCACCCAGCCTCTCCTCCCAGCGTGAACAGCTTTTGAAATCCGAAGTCCTCAATGTGATCGCAGAGGCTTTCAAGGGACAATGTGTTCCTAACTCTAGCACATCATCTGACCTTTCTGAGTAGCACCTGCCCAGAGGTAGAAAAGCTGCCGGATGTGCAACTATGGGCGATTTAGTGGGTGGTCCCTAGGACCATAGATAATGGAGAGTGAAGTGCTGTGCTGGGGGTTAGGAAATGAAGTGGGCAACCCACTGTTATCTCTTCTTGGGTATAAACACCTCAAATTTCTTTTTGTTTTTTCATCCTACTTAAGAGCAAGCTTCCCTTAAGCACACCACCTAGCCCCAATCTAATCACCAACACAGTTTGCATATTAATAATCCTTAACAAATTGTTACAGAGTAACTATTTGTCTGGAAAGTACCATTGGAGCCCTGCTTTGGATTCTTCTAACAGCTTTCTTTTAGGCAGACTTGGGTGAAAAATAGCTAAAAGTTCCTTTCTCCCTCTGCTGGACTGGAGAGGCTGTGGACACCTTGGTATAACAGACGTTCGGGGTTGGGGGGGGGGAGCTAAAAACTCCCTCTGCTGGCCACTTTTACCACCCCACAAAGAGGAACATCCCTGCCTGCCACACAGTATGTCTTCTAAGTGCCCCTTCCAAACCTAGTTAAAATTAACTTTTCAAGGGGGCAATGTGATAAAAGTGTTTGGTCAAATCCTACAATTCAGGAGTTAGGTTGATTGGGAACACTGGTTCTTGAGAGAACCTGCAGAACTTCATGGAAGTTTGTTGGTGACACTCTTAGCAGTTGAGAAATTAGTGACCAAGACCATGTTCCTCCAATGATGCCTGCACTTCCATCTGGCCTTCTTGAGCCCACTAGTCTGCAATCTGACAAAAACTGATGGCAAACAGAGCCTTCCCCAGCTCTATCCACCTCAAGACATCCTCCTTGCAGACTTGTCTGGCTTAAGTTTAAGCCAAGCTGAGCTGACATTAGCTATCATGGCAGATGGATTGCCAGGGGCTGGAAGAGAACAGGGAGAGGCAGGGAGTTCAATGCTCAGGTGGCTGCAGGGTTGGTTGCCATAAGTGAGTCTCTGAATGGATCCCCTCTTGCCACTAGCCACATCTGAAGTCAGGGGCAGAGCACCAGAGGCCACACCAGCCCATAAGCTCACTAGTAGGAACAAAAGGACAGAGAATTGCTTTCCCGAGTATGCTCTCCCCAGAAACACTGGCTTGTACTTGCTCCTAAGAAATGCTACAGTAAATCCATCTTCCCATAATCCTCCATGCTAGTAGTTCTCAACTTCCCTAATGCTGCAATCCTTTAATACAGTTCCCCACATTGTAGTGGCCCCCAACCATAAATTTAACATACTTCCTACTGTTAAGGACTTTAATAGTATAGACATTGGGGCCTCAAGGCTAGTGAATGAGCTCCATGCCATCTATCCCTTTCTACTTTGTGGATCTTCAGAAGATCAAGTAAAAGAACAGGGTGTTGCCCATCTCCCTAAATCCTAGGGACTAGACTTTGCCTCCCCACACTATTTTAAGAAGTAAATCAGTTCAGAGACAGCACCTGTTGAAACTGAGCAGTGGAACCAAATTAATTCCGTCACTACGTAAACAATACTGGACTATTAACATCACACATAAGATGCAAATGTTTCATCTTCATTTAAGAAATACTCGGTGGATAAGTATATATGGAGAGGTTCCTTTAAACACAGAAAAATGTGCACGTGTGTGTGTGTGTGTGTGTGTGTGTGTGTGTGTGTGTACGCAAACATTGGAGAAAGAATTGCAAAGTTTTAATGTCTTGTAATTATAGCAACATTAGATAAATTATCTTTGGTTAGGTATAAGCTACCACTTCCTTGTCTTCAGCACTTGTGCCACACACACACACTTAACAAATAGAGCCTTCTCAAGGCAGAGATTCTTAAAGATGGGCACCGTGAGGGACGGCAGTGTCAAAGTCCTCAGTGACTGATACACCCTCTAGGGTAACAGTGTCCTTGGCTGATAAAAAAAAAAATACGAAAGTTCTTGTAAATATATCGTGGTGTCTACTCTGCAGGAAGAAATGCTTTTGCTAAGCTCACTCAAGATTCCAAGAAGCATCCTTAGATGTGGGCAGGGCTCTCTGCTTCTAAGAACAACACCATCTACAGAATTCTTAATGGCCCCAATTTGTAGGTTTTGGCATTCCCTCATTCATACTTTAAAAAAAGAAATCATCTATCTGGAACCTCTCACTATGTGTGTGTGTGGGGGGGGGGGGGTTACAAAAACAAGCACCTAAGATTCTGAGGGGGCATAACTGATGGAAGGCTTCAGAGCTTTGCTGACACAGCAGAGAGCAGCGCCCTACTCTCATACACGCTGCAGAGGTCAGCCTGCCACATGCCTATACTGCTCTCTCTGGGACGAGGACCGGCTTGACCTGAATGTAAAATGCCTTGGAGAGGAAGCAGCAGCGAGGCTCTCTAGACAAAGCGCTGGCTTTGTGTTTCTGCTGCTGGAAGCTTTCCTGTGACCTTGGACCAGTAACAGATCATATCTAGCTACCTACAATTTATCAAGAAATAATGGACCCCATCAGCCTTGGAAAACGCCATTAATATACCCAGATAAATAGACTGCACGAAGCAGGAGACACACGGGGCACTGTGAGCTGAGCCTCCTAGCTCCCCAGCAATCTCCCAGTCACCATCGCTGTTCACACTACGGTAACATTTTATAAGCCAACGAGTTGGTTTTATTTTTTTTGTACAACTGCTTAAACAACTGTGTGGAGTTTCACTTAACACTTTGAAAATCTGATTAAAAATCAAGGCATGGCAATGGCCGTGACTACTCAGTCTCGGTAGAGAGAGTGGGAAGGACTGAAGAGCTTGCTAGAGCTTTGTCCATTTTGACCCTAATCAATATACATGAGTTCTGGGACCAGAACAAGAGGCCCTGGGAGGGTGTCCCAAGTTTTCCATTTACAATTTAGATGAGCCTGATAAGATATTTAACCTTCCTGAGCATCCAGTTCCTCATTTAAGCAAATAAATAAACCATCAAGTATCAAAGCATATGCTAGACACAGTTTACGTTGCTTATCTGTGTTCCCCCTTCCACGAAACTAGACTCGCTGAATAGAGACCTAATTAAAGGGACCCCAAAAGAGCCTCTGGCACATTCAAGGCACACAAAACATTCCATGAGGTGAAATGAAATGAAGGAACCTCTCCTTTGAAGGTAACAAAACTTCTGCTGGCCCAGGGACACGTCCTTGGGTCGCAGCACGTTGCTGGAAACGCAGTTTGGCCAACGGGGCAAGCTGGATCCCATTATTCACTGAGCTGACCGAACAGCTTCTGCAGCTCCTTAGAGGCCTGGGCCTGGACTAACGAGAGCCCTTTCACCACCAATGATAGTGGCTTGTGGGTTCTGAGGTGTTCTCTCTCTCCTAAATCGGGTGATCTCGAACCAGCATATGGCAATGATATTTAGCAAAAGCTACACCATCGCAGGCAGAGCCTACCGGCTCCTTGTAGTCAATGCTTTATTCTCTCATGCCTAGAACAGACATTGGGAATTGGATGGTGAACTGCTTCGTACAATGCATCATGCATTTCAATCATTTCTAAAACCTCATTAATTACAATGTGGATAACAGAAGGGTTGGCAGCATCTGGGATAAGATGGTGTACCGATCGTCAAGAAGTCAAGTAGGAAAAGGAGAAACAAAAAAAGCCTCGGGATTTCATTATTTTCCTTTCAAAACAAGTTCTGAAAGTCAGTGGCCCTGTCAAACTCTACCAGGCTCTTGTAGACAGCACGAGGGCTGAGTCTGAGACAGCCACAAGGAACGACGTAATCAAGCTCTCTAAGCCTCACTCTCCTTGGACAAAAACTGGACAGTAACAACTGTAAGGTTGTAAGGTAGCCATGGTAACATGCAAAGTACACCTAGCAGCGAGTAGCTGGTTGCTTAACTGCCAGTCTCTACTCTAGGAGTCCAGACTTGTACAAGGTGGCGACGCATTTCCCACTTAGGAAAACTGTACCCAGTTCTGAGAATGCTCACAAGGTTGTGGTTTCCATATCTCATAACTTACTGGCTTCTCAGAGTCATGCCCAAGAATGAAAAATGTTCCGTTAGCATGGTGCCCTGTATGTGTGTGTGTGTGTGCACATGCGCGTGTTAAAATAGAAAGATGGCTTAAAAACAGCCAAAACCCTTTTCGTGGAGACTGTCAAATGTAAGTGAGCTGAGTCCAAGCCACCTCTGCCTAAGACCCAGGGGTGGGTGTGGGTGGGAGTGGGGGCGGTCAGTTTCTATTGTCTCATTTGAGGTGTAATGCAAATTAGTTAAATCACTCTGGACAGGAATGTTAAGTTTACTGAGGAAGGAAACGGACTCAAAACTTGTTTGATTTATTCACACACAGGATGTAAGTATTTATACCCACAGACACTGGGGATATCCAGATGAAGAGAGACGGTGTCCGGTGCACAATGCACAATGGGGGAAGGGAGATGTCTGCTGCAACAGTCAGGGGAGGGGACAGCGTGCTGAGTAACAAACCTAACATCTCTGTGACTCCACAGTCCACAAGGGTAGGTAAACTGAGGGATCTCCGTCCCTTAACCCAGGACAAGAGCAGAGGAAGCAATCCCACCAGTAAGTGAGGGAGCTGGGTAGAAATGACACGTGGTTGCATTCACAATTCAGGGTCCCAAACTAATACACTGTCTCAGCCAATCACAGGCAAGAACGCATGCCCTTCCCGCATGCTGGGATGGAAGGGACCCAGGAATATCTGACAAGCAGCCCAAACAGATAAATCACACACGATGAACATACAATTGTTAAGTTGAAATGAAAAACATGAGGAGAAGTGAATAAGGGTCCTAGCCAGAACACAGGAGAAAGAAAAGGAAGGGAAGATGCTAGCCCTGGAGAATGGACAATTCAAGAAGGCCAAGGGAGTCCTTCTAATGATGGATGATCAGATCATGCTAATGAAGGAGAAATGGGCTTTACCTGTCAATCGAGTCTGTAGCGTGTGCAGGGATAAAAAGCACACCCACTACTATGGGATGCATCTCCACCAGGCAAAGTTTTCTTATAGTGCTAGTGACTGAAAGCACTAGGCTCCTCCTCAATGGATGGCCAGTCCTAACAGTCAGCCGACAGAAGAACTAAAATCGAAAGCTTGTGATGGGACCTGGGTAAATAGCTTCCAAGGGAATTGCCCAACACAAGGGCCTGCTACTAAACCCAGACACCAACGGTTGACTTCAACATCCTTCTGATGGCCCAGTGCAGCCCTGGTGACGGTGGCAGTGAAATACCCAGGGACCACTGGGGTCAAGCACCTGGGGACCTTGCACTGCTTGATCCGTTTGTGAGGTCTGTGAGTTATGTGAGCCTTGGGTTGTCATTCTATTTTGCAACGGAGCTGCTGCCAGACTCTCCAAGCCACCGTTTCGATTTTAAAGGCAGAGCGCGCGTTACACCACAGCACTGGGGGGTGGGGATGTTGACCGTATAGCTCGTGCTGCTGAAGCATGCAGGCTGGGAAAGATACTACGCTGACCCACACTGCTGCGCACTCAGGTACAAGCTAAACGCGTCACCTCTATCAACTCATCTATCTGCCTGACAGGAGGTGCTCGCTCCCCTTAACATAGGGGGAAATCAAGTAGACACCGGTGGGCAAACTGCCTGGCTTTGAGAGGGGTTTTAAGAGGGATTTAAACTCAAGTTGATTCCCCATTCTCCTACTCCACACTACTCTTGATATTACCCTCTCACAGGGGATGCAAACACTCATAGATGTTCAGGCCTTTAAAAGGATACCACAATACACTATAGTTAAGAAGATTGCTTTTCTACCCCAATTTGTGCAAGATTACTTCTTTTATTTTATTTATTTATTTATTTATTTATTTATTTATTTATTTATTTTGGTTTTTCAAGACAGGATTTCTCTGTATAGCCCTGGCTGTCCTGGAACTCACTTTGTAGACCAGACTGGCCTCAAAGCAAGATTACTTCTACAGCCAGCTTGTAAGTTTAAGAAAAAAAATTAAATTACACTAGTTAGATATGTATGCATAGAAAATAAACAATATACGGTGAATGAGGCAGCGGTTATAGGAAAGATCCCCTCACCCCAACCTGGAAGCTTCTACTACCTGGTTTAAGAGCTAGGCTAGCCAGACACTATTGCATATGCCAGCAAGATTTTGCTGAAAGGACCCTGATATAACTATCTCGAGTGAGGCTATGCCAGTGCCTGGCAAACACAGACGGGGATGCTCACATTCATCTATAGGATGGAACACAGAGCCCCCAATGGAGGAGCTAGAGAACTTACCCAAGGAGGTGAAGGGGTCTACAACCCTTTAGGTCGAACAACAATATGAACTAAACAGTACCCCCAGAGCTCATGTCTCTAGATGCATATGTAGCAGAAGATGGCCTAGTCGGCCATCACTGGGAAGAGAGGCCCCTTGGTCTTACAAACTTTATATGCCCCAGTACAGGGGAATGCCAGGGCCAGGAAGTGGGAGTGGGCAGGTGGGGGATCAGGGCAGGGGAAGGGTATAGGGAACTTTCAGGATAGCATTTGAAATGTAAATAAAGAAAATATCTAATAAAGAAAAAAAGAGAGCTGAGCGGTAGGTATCAGATTACCAAAAGCGCTAACCACACAGAAGCCCTGCCCCAGCTCTGGAAGTCAGCCTTCTTCCCTTGTGGACAGTATCTATCTAACACAGTCACACCTGAGCACACTACCCATCTCAGGTACCCTGAGGAGAAAGAAACAGCAGGCTCCTCTGAGTGCTGTGAAGGGAACGAAGCCGCTCAGACACTAGGAGGAGACCGAGGTGGAGAACAAGGAAGCCCGAACGTGCTACCCTACGTGCTGCCTACGCAAAGAGCTCACGTTCATCAAAAGGCATGCGGCAGAAGCAGTGCCAGGCTTGCCACTGTGCCTAGTATGGTCCCACTATTATCCTATCATAGAGGCTGGGTCAGTAGACCAAGTTCCAGGCTACAAGAGTCTGGGGTTAGGGGAAGGGAGTCCTCTAAAGAAATTTAAAACTACCATTGGCTAGTTAAAGAACTAGTCTTAATGTCAGTTTACTGTGGACATTTTTTTAATATATGCAACGGTGAAGAATGTTTTGAGAATCATACTCGCCAATTATCACTCACTATCTCGTTTGTATGCCACAGTATGTTAAAGTGTAACCAAACGCCATGTAATATCACCCACAGATACTTCAAGACATATAATGGATAATGCCCCCCACTGCAATACCAGATACAGTGTTCTTGCTCTAAACAACAACAAAAATCAATTGTCTTTTATTATAGACTTGATTTTCCTTCTTCCCGACATGTATGTGTGAAGATAGGACACAGTATTGAGTGTGTGTGAGCTTGGGAGAGGGGCACTCTTGATGGCCTACTGTGTCTCCAGTCTGCTACGCAGTTCATCTACAAGAAGGGCAGGCAATTCCGGCAGCAGAACAGCTTCCTACCTCCAGCGCCACCCACTGCTCCAGCCATAACCAGAAAGTTCAGAAGCCCACGCAGACAGGGAGCCTCGAGTGTAGTCCTTACCCCTGTGGGAGAGGAAGCAGGATCTGGGCAAAGGCCGCAGCTGTGAAGCCAGGATGGCTTCCCGTAGCTTCCCAGAGAGTCTGCCCTCCTCAGCTTACACCGACCTCTGCCAGCTTTGCTCCCTCCTTTGACTGAAGGGCTCAGCTGCTCCCTGCCAGGCTCTTAGCGATGTACTTACCCAGCTTGGAGGCCCAATTGACCATGGCAAGAGTCACACGGGTCAGCACTATAATGGCCTACTTGTGATATCCAGTTCTATGTATAATGTGTCCCTGCTGTCTGCCTTATAAAACAAGATCTATGCACAACTGCCCCAAAGGTCACTGGGATCTCACATCAGCAAGTGTGTTTACAGCCTGCATCTTATCTGATCAGTCACTGCCTCGTTGCTTACCTAATCCTGCTGGCCGGTCCACAGATACTCCTGCCTTTCCCGAATCTTTTTTCAGAGCCATGATGAGTCTCGTGTCTGCCTTCTGTACAGGCCATTCTTAAATATGGACTGAACAGGGGAAGAAGGTAAGGCTTGCAGTGTGTGTGTGTGTATGTGTGTGTGTGTGGAAAGAGGTAGCTTCTGCTTTGGATTGGACCATCCCTGTTCTTCTGTAATATATGGAATGAATTCCAAATGCACATTCCATCTCTCCGTCCGCTAGTTATTAATTCGCTAGTTATTAATTATGCAATTACCTGTTGGTTCCCTTGAGTCCGATAACCTGTGTATCACCTAACAGTGGAAGTTGAACAGATATAAACTGGATAAACAAACACACCACATACCCTGGAATACGCTGTCTTCAGAGAGGATGAGATTTGGCAGGTAAGATGGTTAGCATGGCAGTATCAATCTGATAGTGTCATACTGTCATTTTGAGACTTCCTAAGAAATTGTGCCTGGTCCATATTCTCAAGCAAAGTCAGATGAAAGAAGCCTGATAATGGAGTAGCTAATGAAACAGTCTAAAGCGCGGGGGGGGGGGGGGGGTACCACGTCTTGTTCTGTGATAAAACTACCACTCTGGGCCTGTGTAAAACATCATTTGCAACCCTCAGTCCTAGCAAGGAGGAAAAGGGATGGATGGTTACCCCGTGAGCTAAGGTTATTACATTCCCAGTAACTGCCAACAGAGGGCACCCGAGCTCCATCATTCCTAACTCTGTAAAGCAAGGTTCCAAAGTCAGCAAATCCTAACAGCTGTAGGCAATCGGATGCTTACTTAGTAGAGGGAGAGGCCTCGGCGAGACACATTAAAACCATCACCTGTCTACCTGTCTACCATCCAACCTCAGATCATCTAGATGGCTCCTAATTCGTAACTCGGCCTCTGTAACCCCAGAGAAAAGAACATTCTAATGTGGACTTAAGTTTAGTCTAGTACAAGCTAAGGCAGGAGAGAGGGTGGTCAGACAAAGCCCCCAAGGAAAGCAGTCACGGGAAAAGCGACCAGCATTCTTACTGATAATAAAGGACAGAATTATTTCCAAGACATAATCAGCTACCTGAAATTAACTCTTAATATCAGGAGCAAAACATACTTTATTGCTGCACTTGAAGATGTTGACATCAAAGAAAACTAAACTACAGAATACAACCTTTATGGAGGTGCACTTGTACAGGTTCAAGGTGCAGGTGGGTAGCCTGAAGAAAACACAGCAATGTCTCAAATGAACATCTGCCCCACGACAGCAGAGGCCACCTTGAAGGTCACCCTCTTGCTGCTTACATGGGAAAGCAGTGTTTGAGGCTAGCTCCTCTGCCCCGGTGCTTCCCAGTGGATGAAGAGCTGTGGTCACTGTTCCAGCTAGATGCCAACAATCGACTTGGTGGCTCCTGAGAGAGGAGCCCATACCTGCAGCCCCTTCGACACTCCTGTCATCTGAATCAGCAGCGAGCTGCAGATCCCGGACTCTGGGAATGACGCTTAAGCTATGAGTGTGTTCACCATACAAAGAATGGATGAGTCAGATTACTGGAGCCAAATCCAGATCCCAGTGTTATTAATGCAACTGCTGTGGCACTGATTAGAAAGCTAGAGCCCAAAGCCAGAAGTGCTGGGAACGGAATCCCAGAGTCTCTGATTTTCAACCTAGAGCTCTTTTCCTCTACACGGAGCTTTTAAGCGGAGTGTGTGTGCATGCATGCACGCATGCGAGTGTGTGTGTGTGTGTGTGTGTGTGTGTGTGTGAGAGAGAGAGAGAGAGAATGTGTGTGTGTGAGAGTATGTGTGTATGTGTGTTTGTGTGTGTGTGTGAGAAAGAGAGTCTCTATGTCTCACCTCAAAGGACTGAGAGAGAGAGAGAGAGAGAGAGAGAGAGAGAGAGTCTCTATGTCTCACCTCAAAGGACTGAACCAACCTTCAAGGAGATGTGTGTTTCAAACAGTCAACGCTGAAATTTCTCCCCCAATCTTAAATCCACATTTAACTGCATCCAGCCTGGGTTTACTACCAAGAAATTCTAAAGTCTGAAGAGCAGAGTAGCTACTTTTTGAATTACCAAAGGCACAACTTTGATGAGACTCTTGGACACACAAGGAAAAACAGAACTTATTCGTCCCAACTGGAAACCTTCTTATCTCTAACTTCCCAGGTATCCATTTTACTTTAAAAGAAAAACAAAACAAAACATGGTTTTTGCTAAGTTTTCTCCGATAGTTATTTGTTCACGCTTGTATCTCCTTCATCCACCAGAGAGGGGAAAATCCATCTCGCGCCGAGAGTCCTCAGGGAGAGAACTGACCAAACATTCTACCCTGTGGGTGGGTCAAGAAGTATCAAGTGCGTGCACTGGCAACACAGCAATAGCCTGCGGTGATAGCCTTGAAACCAAAGATGCTACGGTCTGAATTGTTTAGATCCACACAGGTATACAATTTCCAAAGGTATCGGCAGTCGGGGAGCTGAATTTTGACCCACGGGATTAAACGCCGGCATGAACGTTCACATTGCACACCATTCAAGAGCCCATTCAGATCAGATTCTACAGTTAGGCAGATAAATGATTACAGGGTTGAGAAGGGCACTGATGGACAGAACCCCACCCCCCCCAGTGTGGTCTGATTGTGATGCAGAAATCCAATACTCAAGATAGTGACAAGATGACGCAGACCCACATTTTGTTATACAAAGTAACAGCTTCGAACTTTGAGATGAAAAACTCGGTCTTGAAATTTTCAGTCTTGGAGAAAACCAGCTAGGGAGAAGAATCATCCTCCAGCAAAACCCCACTACAGTTCTTGATGCGAGAGCGTATTTTCCTTACTCTCCACTGGAGGGCGCACGTCCCTAACTTTTCCTTACAGTTGTACTGTCTCCACCGCAAGAGTAGCTTTAAAAAGCCTGGAGGTTTGACACAATTTTTGTATAATTCATACCTGATTTTACTGATATGCTTTGAAGATGGGTCAGGATACTGTGCTTCACACTGGCGAATCCCTGATACCTGCAGTCTGCAGTAACCCTACTTAACGGGATGTCACACGTCACTGATAAAATTCCACGGTATTCGGATGAAAAGAGACAGAGGGAAATACCCAAACAGATAACAGATATAGTGTGATCCGAACGTTTTGAATTCAGGATACCTACGAGCCTCACAATTTATGGACTCTGCAACATTTGGAAAAGTTATCTGGATGGTTCGTACATGCAGGCACCAGCACAGGCCAGAGTCTGGCGTATCAGGCATCGTCTTCAGTATGCTGAGACGGGGTCTCAGGTAGCCATTGGACTTATCTGATCAGCTGACTGGTGGGCTCCCAGGACACACTGTCTCCAGGTCTCAGGCTGGAGTTACAGACCTGCGGTCACACCTGGCTTCCTACGTGCGTGCAAGGGATCTGTACTTGGGCCGGTGTATGCAAGGCGCATTACGGGAAGAGCCTTGTCCCTAAGCCCTATGGGGTTTCTGAAACTTCAGTTTCATCATTTCTTTAAAAAAGAGGGCGGGAGGATATAGCACATGGCTCCTGTGAGACTTAATGATAGCTATATAAAGCTCCAAGGACCATTTCTGGTACTTGGAAAGTGCTAGAAAAACACAGTTCCCTTTATACAATATAAATCTGTTCACAACATGCTGGGTCAATGAACAACACCGACTTTTAGCATTAGTGGAACATGTGGTGTTTTGTTTTATTATTTTTTTAATATATTAATTTATTTTCTATTCAATCCCTTTCCTTCCCTTAGGGGGTTGCATGAGCCTGTCTGGCTTGTGCCAAGTGGTGGTGCTGGCGAACTTGTTAAGACCTGACTTGCTGGGCCTGCCCCTAAACTATCTGCTTTGGCAGGCCTGGATAATTTGCATTTCCAGTAATTTCCCAGGTGGCCGAAGCTGCCAGTCAAGGACCACACACACACATACTCTGGAAGCATCAGGGACAAGCGCAACCACCACGGAGTTTAGCATCAACTCTGTGGCTGACAGAGAGCAGAACAAGAACAATGCCCTTAGGCCGTAATCCTAACCTCTCAGCCATTCACAGTGACAAGGGCACGCCTGGCCCACCGTTCCCTCCTCAGACTCTTTCTGTACAGACGAACAATAGCTAGAGATGAGGTCGCATGAGGGTCGAAGAAGGAAGGGGATATATTAAGACTCAAAAATAATTAGATGACTCCCTGCAAGAAGAAACAATCAGGACAATGGCTCACATAGTCCTTCCTTCTCAGCACTGAGGATGGGGGGAGGGGGGGACATGAGGACCAGGAGGAATTCAAGGACATCCTCTTATTTAGGAAGCCAGCCCTATCTCAGAAGGAGGAGGAGGAGGAGGAAGAGGAGGAAGAGTGGAAAGAGGGGCGAGGGAGGGAAGGAATGAGGGGACAGATGGAGGGAGGGAAAAAGGCCCATGACCTCAATAGCCTGATAAAGATCTGAGGGTTCTTAGCTGTGTTCTGCCTGTTAACTTTACTTAGCTAAAATGCCGCACCCGATTTCCTACCTAAAATCATGCCCTGGTCCTTAGACCAGCACTGGAGCAGGGAACGGCGCATCTTCCCACCTGGGGCCAAGAACAAGGAAGGCGCTTCCATCCTGCTTCAAGAGAGTGGCCCGAGGACCAACCAGCCTTCTCTCCCGTAAGTCAGCTAGGACCAGTCATGGGCGTCAGGTGAGCCCAGCTCCTGACTCCTTCACAGGCTCCTTAAGTACTTAAATCCAGCTGGCTTCACAGCCGTGATGGTTACTGCTTGAAAACGCCACATCTGTCATCATTAGGCAGGTACCCCAGAGTCGGGCGCCATCAATTCGGTTGTCAAATGTTTGACATCCTGTCTCTTAACTGCCTGATGCGCACGCAGGATCTTCCCTACAGAGCCCACTGTTGTGTGTCCCAGTCACAACCAGCTAAGGCATCACATCACACCGAGGATAACGGCATCGCCTCCTAATTGGCCTCTCCTCCCATCGAAGGGGCTTCTTGAGGACCAGCGTAGTCACCTCGTCAGCCTGCACCAAGTTCTCTAGCAGTGCCCTATCCTTGCAGCCAAGACCACCCACGTTTAGGCCAATGTTCCTTCAATCCTGGTCTTAGATTGCCCCTTATGTTCTCCATGAGCTTCTATCCCAGAAAGGATTCCCCCAAATCCTCCGCCTAATCGAACACTGGCTATCTAACCTCTCAATACCCCCACCCCCACCCCCCAACCCTGCACTCTCGTTTGTAGTTTGTGTTTGGCCCCCTGTCCTTACCTACAGAAAGAATGCTAACTCTACCTGCCTTAAAAGCGTTTGCCTCCTAGCGGTTCACGGCTGCACACAGGCACGTCCCTTTCCTCTCTACATGGTGTTCTGCTTAGGGTGGTAGTTTACGAGACTCGCGCTGTAACTTATACAAAACCATGAATTTCAGCAGGATGGAGACTTCTGTTTCGTGTTCCCTCGTGTTCCTAAGTGTTGGGGGTCACCGTGTTCCACCAACAGCCTGTCTTGATACATGAACTGACATGTATAGGGCTGGTGAGCTGGGGAGTTACAGTAACACACTTCAAATACTGCTCTTTCATGTATAACTTTCTCAAAAATGCTAATATTTTTTAAACTAAGCAGTAACGGTAAGCAAAATGCGCTCAAGCCTAGCGGAGCACAGCACCCCACTCAAGCCTAGCGGAGCACAGCACCCCACTCAAGCCTAGCGGAGCACAGCACCCCACTCAAGCCTAGCGG